>JAVQMG010000061.1:757500-1054686 GCA_032878915.1 Castanopsis chinensis
AAAATGAGTGCAAGTTACTCAAAGAGAAAAAGGAGAAGGCTTCTAATACTACTAATACAGCTAGTGTTGCAGAAGTTAATTCTGAAGGTGAAGATTTAGTTTTAACAGCATCTACTGGTCGCTCTGGTGACGCTTGGATTCTTGATTCAGCTTGCTCCTATCATATGACTCCCAAAAGAGATTGGTTTACTACCTATCAGTCAATTAGTGGTGGTGAAGTTCTGATGGGAAATAATATGACCTGTAAGGTTGTGGGGATAGGAACTGTGAGAATTAAGATGTATGATGGTGTTGTTAGGACTTTGTCTGACGTCCGTCACGTGCCAGATCTAAAGAAAAATCTTTTGTCTTTGGGTATATTCAATTCTCAAGGATATGAATACACCGGTGAAGGTGGAGTTTTGACTATCAGTAAGGGTGCTCTGGTTTTCATTAAAGGAAAAATAGTGAATGGTCTCTATATGCTACAAGGAAGCACAATTGTAGGTTCTGCAGCAATATCTTCATCCTCAGATTCAGACTCAGATAATACTTATTTATGGCATATGAGATTGGGGCATATGAGTGAGGCAGGCATGTCAATATTAAGCAAACGAGGTTTGTTGAATGGTCAGAAAATTGGAAAGCTGGACTTTTGTGAACATTGTGTTTTTGGAAAGCAGTGCAGGGTCAAGTTCAATATAGCTAATCACAGGACTAAGGGCACAGTAGATTATATCCATTCCGATCTTTGGGGTCCTTCTCCTGTCTGTTCCAAGGGTGGTTACCGATATATGTTGACTTTCATTGATGACTATTCAAGGAAGGTTTGGGTGTATTTTTTGAAAAATAAGAGTGCTGTTTTTGTCACCTTCAAGCAATGGAAGACGCTTATTGAGAAGCAAACTGGTAAAAAGATTAAGCGTTTTAGGACAGATAATGGTTTGGAATTTTGCTCAGGTGAATTTGATAAGTTTTGCAAAAATGAAGGCATAGTGAGACACCGCACTGTTAAAGGAACACCACAGCAGAATGGGGTTGCAGAACGTATGAATAGAACTCTATTGGAGAGGGCTCGTTGTATGCTCTCAAATTGTGGTTTGTCTAAGGACTTTTGGGCTGAGGCAATTAATATGGCTTGCTATTTAGTTAATAGGTCTCCATCAACTGCAATTGAATGTAAGACTCCTTTTGAGGTATGGTCTGGTGCTCCTGCTGATTACTCTAATTTGAGAGTATTTGGTTGCCCTGCTTATGCTCATGTGAATGATGGCAAACTTGAGCCAAGGGCAAAGAAGTGCATATTTCTAGGCTATGCATCAGGGACAAAAGGTTATAGATTTTGGTGTAGAGATTCAAAATCCCCTGGATTAATTGTCAGCAGAGATGTGAAATTTGATGAGTCTGCTATTCTTGACCAGAAAAAGGAGAGTAATGGGGCAGAAAAAGACCATGGTGTTAGAAAGCAGGTGGAGCTTGAGATTGAAGCTTTGGATAAAGTGCATAATAGCACTTCAGTTCAGCCTATTCGAAATGAGGTGCATGATTCTACTAATGAAGTGGATGCATCACAGCAGCAATAGCAGTATAGTATAGCCATTGGTAGAGAGAGGAGACAGATTAGACCACCACAGAGGTTTGCTGAGGCAGATTTAGTTGCTTATGCTTTGTCTATGGCAGAGATTATTGAGTATCAAGAACCTTCTAATTATCATGAAGCTGTCTCTAGTGAGAATTCGGCTCAGTGGAGTATTGCTATGACCGAGGAGATTGAGTCTCTTTATAAGAATCAAACTTGGGAGCTAGTGAAACCACCTGAAGGCCATAAGATTGTTGGTTGCAAGTGGGTCTTCAAGAAAAAGGAAGGAACTATAGGGGTTGAAGCACCGAGATTCAAGGCACGATTGGTTGCAAAGGGCTACAGTCAAAGAGAAGGTATAGACTTCAAAGAAGTGTTCTCTCCTGTTGTGAGACATAGCTCTATTCGTGTGATGCTTGCTATGGTTGCATTGTTTGACTTGGAATTAGAACAACTTGATGTCAAGACAGCTTTTTTGCATGGTGAGCTTGAAGAACAAATATATATGCATCAACCAGAAGGTTTTGTGATCCAAGGAAAAGAAGACCATGTTTGTTTGTTGAAAAAATCATTATATGGTTTGAAGCAATCTCCAAGGCAGTGGTATAAGCGGTTTGATACTTTCATGATTGGGCATGGTTACTTAAGAAGTGACTATGATAGTTGTGTGTATCATAGGAAGCTCTCAGATGGTTCTTTTGTCTACTTGTTGCTATACGTTGATGATATGCTCATTGCAGCTAAGAATCTGATAGAGGTAAACAAGCTAAAGACTTTACTTAGTGATGAATTTGAGATGAAAGATTTGGGTGCAGCTAAGAAGATTTTGGGAATGGAGATTCATAGAGATCGACAAGCTGGCAAGTTATTTCTGTCACAAAAGAATTATATTGAGAAAGTACTTGAACGTTTCGATATGCAGCAATCTAACCCAGTGAGTGCTCCATTAGCAGCACATTTTAAGCTTTCAGCAGCTTTGTCACCAAAGTCTAAGGAGGAAAAGGAGTACATGTCTCATGTCCCTTATTCTAGTGCAGTGGGTAGCATAATGTATGCAATGGTATGCACTTGTCCAGATATTTCACATGCAGTTAGTGTGGTTAGTAGATATATGGCTAATCCTGGTAAAGAACATTGGCAAGCTGTGAAATGGATTCTTCGATATTTGAGAGGTACTGCAAACATTGGTTTGGTATATGACAGGGCTTCTACTAATAGTGGCAGTGTTATTGGATTTGTTGATTCTGATTTTGTTGGTGATTTGGATAAGAGGAAATCTCTGACAGGTTATGTTTTCACATTATCTGGTAGTGTCATCAGTTGGAAAGCAACGTTACAATCAACTGTTGCTTTGTCTACTACAGAGGCAGAGTATATGGCAGCAACAGAGGCAGTGAAGGAAGCTATTTGGTCGAAGGGTTTGGTTGGTGATCTGGGTTTACAACAAGATGATTCTGTTGTATTTTGTGATAATCAGAGTGCCATACATTTGACTAAAAATCCGATGTATCATGAGAGATCTAAACACATTGCTGTCAAATATAACTTCATTCGTGAGACTATATCTGAAGGCATAGTTGCAGTTAGAAAGGTTGCTACAGCAGACAATCCAGCAGATATGATGACCAAGCCAGTCCCTTTGCACAAGTTCAAGCATTGTTTGGACTTGATTGGCATTTGCAGTTTGTGATGGCCCTTAGGGGTTTTGGTGTTGGCGGTGGAGAAGTTTCATTTGTGGGGCTTGACCAAATTCAAGCCAAGGTGGAGATTTGTTATGACTAGTGGCTTGAATAGTGCACGTGAGAGTGCATAGTCCTTGCCTTGGAAGGATTGCATAGTCCTTGCCTTGGAAGGACTTGTAAACCAAGTCCTAGTACTAATAGGACTGTTTTGTCGACAAAGTAAGCAATTCTACTTCTAGGTGGAGTTTGTATTTCACTCAATGACAAGAGGCCCACATCTCTATATATATACACTAGTTATGCAGCTATTGTGGTTGTAGTAAGGAGTGCCGCAATATTAGAATAGGTATTCTCTGGTATTTAGTATAGAGTTCTAAGGCGTGACTTTGTTATAGAGATTTTCAGGTTTCTCTAGTCACGTGCTTCTGGTGATTAAGAGCTTTTTGGGTGTATTTGGGACTTGGGATTTGTGAGAGTGTTTTGGGTACTACTTTTGTAATCTCTTCCTTTTGTTAGTGAAACTTTCTCCTTGACACCGCCCGTGGATGTAGGCCAAAAGCCAAACCACGTAAATCTTTGTGTTCCCTTGTGATTATTTCTTTTGTCGTTCTATTTCTATTTTGCATAAACCTAATGTTATTTGGACACACACACACAACAAATAGATATTCATGCTTCTACTATTCTCAACAAATTGGTATTAAATCTTCCGCTTTCACAACACTAGATGAGATGATTTGTGTGCCTTCTTAACCGCTAGTGTTCTACATCTTTCTTCTATAATCTATGTTTATTTGTTTGTTTTTTCTTTTCTTTTTGTAAATTTAGGATATACTTGCTCAGGTGAGAATGTCCGAATGAAGTCTAAAAAGTGTTTATAACGGTTATAAATTTTTAATCAAGTAGTTGGATACATTCTCTTTTGATAGATTGTGGTTTGTTTTTTCTTGACAACTTGGTTGTGCCCCTCAAATTATGCCTTTCCTCACTATCTTTAGTGAGTCTATTCAACGATCTTATCTGTTTCTTCCTAACAACCACAAATATCAATTTGAATAAAGGAATAGGACTGCTTAAACCTACCTTTTTCTTACTTAATTACTTATTAAAAAATGGTTAGATAGTCAATTCATAACCTTGGGAACCTTGATCATAGTTATATCAAGGCATCAAAAGTTCAACACTAGTTTTTATTTTTTTTTTGGTTTATTTTCTTTTATTGTGAATTTGGGACTGATTTGAGGCTCCCTTTTATTCTTGCTATTGCAATGCAAATTATTAGGTAGTCCCAAAGCACTTCTTGGGACTACCTAGTAATTGGTATTGATTAAAAAAATGGTATTGATTTAGTTTTTTTAAATTGTAAACTAGCTTGTTTTTGTTATTGATAATATTGTTTGGTGTTTTTTTAGGACTGGTCGTTTGGAATACCCTTATTTGCCACACGAACGCCAATTGGAAGACTAATCAGTTCGACATATGTTTCTACTTTGCAACTTGACACTCTCTTTAGTGTTCACTAAGAAACCTCCCTCCAAGACCATCCTAGCCTTTCGGTCCATTCAAATTCAAATATACATCTAATTTATTTTACTATTTTGTTTATTTTTGCTACTATTTATGGGTCTCTTTATACTATTTCAATTAACTTTTACCGTTATTTATAGTACTTTCAGCAAAAATATTTCAGTAAAACAAGCGAATTCCAAACACAACCTGAGAATGTCGGAAAAAAAAAGAGAGTAAATTCTTGTTTGAAAAAGTGGGTAGTAAAAGATGATATTTAGAGAGTATGGGTTATTGTCTATTGGATATTTGGATTGATTACAAATCATTTGGGCAATTGAGAGAGCTAGCTAGTATTTTATTTGAGGAATTTGAGTTATCTTGGACTAAGTAGAGATCCTAGAAAGAATTAGGGGGCTGGCCATAATTTTCTGCGAGGCCATAACTTGATCCCCACCTTGCGGCCCAATTTCTATGCCCTCCAGAAACTAGAAGACAATATTCTATAATTGGTATCTCATATCCCATTCCTGTTTGTGGTTGGCCTTTTTGTATTTTTTTTTTTTTCCGGCTGGACTGCTTCCCACCGTACTGTAGCCCAATAATTCTGGGGTAGGAGAGTCAAGATTGGCTTAATTGAAATCTATCTCAAGCTAGCTTGTGCACAAGCTAGGATCCCTTCACCAAGATCTTGCTCACTTGCTTACGGCAAAGGATACTGTTACAAAAATGTTACGACAGGAGGCATATAATACAATAAGGATATGTCTACTGATAGTAAAAGATAACACTTAAAACCATTTTCTTAACAAGAAAACACATCTATGTGAATATGATAGAAGTACGGTTACTACTCAATTAATTATAACAAGGGAAGGTAAAGAAAATAATAAAATAAGCTGAAAAAAAAAAGCTATCCAAACAAACACTTAAATGAACCAAGGATTTGATAATATTTTTTGATGTTTTATTTTTTTTAGGGCTGGGCTTTGGAATACCCATTTTTTCCACACCAACGTCAATTGGACGACTAATCAATATGTTTCTACTCTTTTCTAAGTATCAGTATGTTTCTACTCTTTTCTAAGTATAATTTCCTTGTTTTTATATTTTGTTATTTTATATTTTGGCCATGGAATAGAATTAGCCTTGAAAGTTGGAAAAAACATAGGTCTTAAGCTGTAGGATGTGATGGACAGAATGAAGATTTTATTTACTTGTCATGAATGTAGTCCTTGGATGATAGTACGTATTTGTGCCATATCTGTGTGGGGGTAATCACTAGATTGTGGATTGTCAAGATGGTTGTAGAGGGGGGCATGCTTGAGCTTTAAACATCTTGTCTCTGCTATGTTATTTATCAGTTGGTTGTGGGTGTTCCAGGGAACTTTTGAATCTCGCCCTCTTTACTTTTAATATTCTTTTCTTTGCAATTGTGAATCCCATGACTCCACTTGGATACAGACCTTTTATTTGCTTCATGGAGGATGCTACTATTTAATAGTGTTTTAATCTGAGGATGGTGATTACAATTTTCATTTAGCTGTTCTAGTAAAGGATCATTGTTCTTTCTAGCTTTTGGTCCGTATCACTTGTCTTAGAAATTGTTTTAATGAAGATTATGATATTTATTCTATTAACTTATACCTTTATTTACAGTACATTCAGCAAAAAGTTTTCAGTTTTAGCAAAATAAGCGGATTTCAAACTGTCAGGCCACAAACGCGTTGACCCCTTGTGATAAATTAAATTGATTAATTAACCAAGTTATTAATTAATCAAGTTAACATACAAATTCACGTGGCAGCACAAACAAATCACCAATAACTAAAGTATGCAGCGGAAAATAAAAGACACGGTGATTTGTTTACGAATGGGGAAAACCTGACGGCAAAAACCCCACCGGGTGATTTAAGGTCACCACTCCCGAAACTCCACTATTATCATAGCAAGCGATTACAAGCAAGGAATCCCAAGTACCTTACCAACCTACAATTGAACCCTTACCCCAATACCCAATTGGACTTGCTCTGTAGTGACAGTTTCTCTTTTCAATGCACGGCTCCCAAGTACGTCACTAACCAATTTGATGCGCGGATCCCAATACGCGGCTTACTCCTTTGCACGAATCCCAGTACGTGACTAACTCCACAGCAACCCTTTGATTGTTGTAGTTGATTTGCAGCAGCTTCACATAGAAACACCAATAAGATCTTCAATGTTGGTGCAAGAGACTTTGCTTGGTTACAAAACCCAAAGGCGTACAAGAAACGCAGCAAGAACTCTTTCTTCTGTAGAAGGAGGCTAGGGTTTCAAAAAGAAAACCTTATGAAGCTCTCTAGGGTTAGGTTTTTCTTTTTCCACCTCCTTTAAATAGGAGCTTAATGGGCTCTCCTATTCCAAATAGGTTTACACAAACCTTGGGTTTTCTTAGTTCAATAAAAATTATACAAACCCATAAACAATTAGCCTTCTAGAGTAAAAACGTTGCTGGCTATAATTTAAAACCCGTAAGCTCGATCGATCGAAACATCTGTCGAGCTTTAATGAATCTCGACAAATCGAGATTCTGTCGAGGAGGTATCGAGACCTGCAGTTTGCACTTTTCTTGAGCAGTTCTTGAGTAATCTCCATGTCTTCAATTTAACCACTTGTAATGATCATCTTGAACCTACTTAGATTTACCCAAATACAAGTAAAGTGCGTTTTGTTAAAGGATATGCCAATTACATAAAAATATGTCCACAACACAAACAAACCCTTAGTTCGCTCAACAAGCATTGATGCCTTTTCATTCATGCTAGATTAGATGTACTCTTGCTACTCAGGCTTGCAACTGATGTGAAACTGTTTTGTAGAATAAGGATAGGACTCTTTGGAAACTTGGTTCATTGCCATCGGGGGACTCATCACTTTCTATGACTTGATGGCTGGATTTGGCCGTTTCAAAGTATAATTCTTACTGGTCTAGATATGTTAATAACCATTATCTTCAATTTTGTGAAACTATTCTCTCTCTCATGTAATGTTTGAATTTCAAGAAAAGAATTTCAAAGTTGCCTACAGAGGAGGTGTCAATGCTAACCTTTGGTTTTATGATCTTTCATTTACGTTGTGTTCAAATAATAAGTTCATGGACACTTCATTTTTTCACAACATTTATATATATATATATATATATATATATATTTTTTAATTTTTTTTAAAACTCTTGACATGATACTGTTGTAATTGGTGCATAATATAAAGAATGTTAAAATTGGACCTAAGTGAAATTATGTTTACATTTGGCCATGTTGGGAGTTGTGAAAATGTTTTCATTTTATTTTATTTTTGTAGTCATACTTGGTAGAAATTTTATTGGCTAAGTAACAGAATTTTAACCTTTCCAAACCATTCATCTACTTTTCTTTCCTGCCAACGATATAATGCATACTGGCAACATAACCATAGGAAAAAAAAAAAAAAAAATCTCGAAACTAGTTTTGACTTTCTAATCCACGTATTTGTTCAAGTTTCCAATACTGAAGATCAATGAAGGAACTTGAGACTCAAAGACTTGAGTTCTAATTGCTAGAACAATTGACGTAGAATATTAATTCCAGTGGACTCGAGCATCTAAATATATTTTGTTACCATTCAATACCGGTATATTGTTCTTGAATTATATATATATATATATATATATATATATACATATATTGAGGGTTAGTGGGTTTGTTTTTCATCTTAAAATTGATGAGAGAGAAACAAAGTAGGAAAAGTTGAACCTTTTTGTTTGATAAGTTCGAGAATATTGTTATAATCACAAACTATTTTACAATATCTTTACAAACCGTTGATGTAGCTAGTTTTTTATTGATTTTCATCTAGATTCATTATTAAATCATTTTTTTCATTTACCAATAACTACTTACTATATCAACAGTGTAAAAATTTTTATAAAAAAATTTGTATCTCTTACGTTATTCTAAGTTACCATACAACATTGTTCAGGAGGAGTTGGATCGGCGAGGTTTTAGTTCCATCCGTGAATAGTGAGTACCCAGTTGCTATTCTGTTATTTTTTTCTCAATGCGTTTGCTTAATTCCTCTTTACTCTGACAGTACCCACAATTTCGGCCTTATTATTGGGCCTTTTCACCTTACGGGCTGTGGTCAGTTGTATGGATCTGTACTACTAGTCTACTAGTGTAGTGTTGACACCTCATTTTGCAACCCACATTTAACCTCACTTAGAGGGTAAAAGGGGTAATTTCACCTTAAAAATTTGCATCTTGATTTTGGTCATTAGATCCATAATCTCATTTCACCAAAATGATCTTGATGTTGTAACGATCAAATCGATTAGTTATAAGCTCTAATCGGACCATCAGATTGAAAGTTATCATCAAATCAAGTTTTAATGGCCGAGATGCACTATCACAAATTGAGTCCGACCTTATGTGATTATGAACAATTAATTCCAATTGGTTATAATTATAATCAATTTGAAATTAATGATGTGTCATAATTTGATTGGTTAGGACTCCATTCTATGGTAAGGTTGCATACACCTAATTAATTAGATAGTTAAACATTAATTATTCAATGAGTAATTTGTGCAATTATATTTTAATTAGGATAAATTTGGAACTAATTAGGTCTGAAATGGGAGTGATTGGAGCCTATTAATGTTAATTAGAAACTAATTTGAAACCTATTAATGTTAATTGTGCTGAAACCATTTTTCTAAGAAATGACCTCTGCTCACTATTTCATAGATATCTCTCCGAATATTTTGAATCTGTGAATGAGGTTAATTTTCCTAGAAACTAGACATCCGAGGCTTCAATTTGAGCATAAGAACGACACAATTCCGATCAAAATTGAGTCAGATATGATTTTTCAAAGTTGGCTCTACAGGCTGTTACAGCAGCTACGGGAAAACCGAATTTTGGCTTGCTCCTAACTCCCACAAATCTCTCCATTTAATGCACCAAATTTCCCCAAAGGCTAAAATGAGGTTTAGGTTCATGATTCATTGTCAACCTTCATTAATGGCCTTCCATTCATATTTCCTCCACCACTACTATATAAACCCCCCTCTCCTTCATTCCAAGAGACAGAAAAACCCCCATCTTTTCTCCTCTCTTGAGTTCTAGGAAGTTGAGTAGTCTTGTCATATCTTGGTCTTCTTGAGACTCAAGGTATTGAGTGAGACTCACTCTTCCTCTCCTAACTCTTCTTTTCCTCCACCCATAGGACCTCCCTCAAGAGTCTCCTCATCCACCATATGGATCTTGTATGAAGGTATAATTTCTTTCCCTAACTTGTTTTTTATGTTGCCATGATAGGAATTTAGGATTAAAGCATGATAGTAACTTTTAAATTCCCTTGAATATGTTTGAATGTTCTTAAATATTCTTATGTGTTCATCACATGTTCTTGGTTGTTCATCACATGTTCATGCATAACACTAGTTTTAATCTTAAATTCACATCAAAAATATGAAAGACATGTTTGTTTCATAATTCTTTTAAATCCTTGAATCTAGGATGTCACCATACACACACATTCACTAGAATTCTTTTTTTCAATCCAAATGAAATGCTTAATAAATTGAATTAGGGTTCATCACATGCACACACCTTAAATTCAACATGCAAATTGATTAATATATTGGATGATATGATATGAATGTTGGCCACCATAGTCTAGAAGACCAGTTTTACCGGGTAAGGTGGGTGCCTAACACCTTCCCACCTTGTAACATAGCCTTCGAACTTAGATCAAGGGTTAGTAGATCAAATGCTTATCTATGTAATTTTCAATTTTTAGATTGTAACTAGAAAACAAAGCCATGTACTTTTTCTTAGATTGTATCTAGGACCAAAGCCATGTAATTTCCCTATGACCATTGTAAATTCAATTGAAAATTAATAAAATGATGAATTTTTCAATTTTGGTTTTTTTATTTTTCCAATAATTAAATAAGTGGCGACTCCATTGTAAAACCCTTAATCTAAAGGGAAAAATATAACTAGTCGAACCTCCATTTTGAGAGACAATAACAGGACTCCACCCATTCACGTGGGTTTGGCCCAACTTATTATAAAATGGGCCGGAGGCGCGGTCTCTCACAGTGGCGACTCCACTGGGGATATTGAGAGCTATGTTTCAATTAGATTATGGTGGCCAACCATGTCATTGTTTGTTTATTATTTTTTGTATATAATATGTCTAATATGTTATTATATTGCATGTTATGCATCATTTGTTTGAATGACATTTATTTTATTTATGAGCTAGCCCGGAAGCTCGGTAGTATTAGCCGTGGATTGTGATCTTCTTGAGACTCACATACCCAGCGGTGAACCTACCACCCACCGCGACAAGGATCATCATGGTTATGCCATGGTGGTTCATAGGGACAAACTATACCGTTCGGAACAACGCGGCGCTCCTGGCGTCACAAGTTGGGAGGTACGACGTCCTAGCTTGTGGGAACCTTTAACCTACCTTCTACCCATATTGTAATGACCCATAGAACTTACCTTTAGGTTGGTCCATGTAAATTGCATTGCATTATGCATATGTTTGGCCATTGTTTGAACCATGATGACTCAAGTCCAATGCTTGAGCCCATCATAATTGTTTGAACCTTGTATGCTATGAGTGAACTCATGCCTAAAAGCCTATAATTGAACTCTGCTTGGCATGGAAGCCCAATTTGTTTCTTGAATGAGTCTAAGCCCAACACTTGAGCCCATCAAAGGTGTGTATACACATGATCCACATCAAAGGTCAAAAGCTCACAAGATGCATGCCTTCCAAGTGTAAGCCCAAGCCATTTCAAGCAAATGCCAAAGATCATAATCAAGGTTCAAGCCTTCCAAGTGCAAGCCCAAGCCATCAAGGGTCAAGCATACAAAGTCTCAAGCATCCTAAATGGACCAAGAAGAAGCAAGCGGCCCAACTTTGCCTCACTCCACATATGATTTGCAACATCATGGTTAAGCTTAAAGTCTTTTTTTTTTTTATTCCATGTTTCTATATATCTTTAAATTCTAAAAATCCATGTAGCATTTGATGTACTTTTTTTTTTTCCTGTATATATTTTTTTAAAAAAAATAAAAAAAAATTTCAAATAAGAAAGTGTTTGGACTAGGGGCATTGGGCTTGAGTCATTTAAAAAAAAATCTTTGAACTAGGGCCATTGAACTTCCTAGTGACTTTTTCAAAAAGACCCAATTTTTTTTTTCAAGATTAAAAAAAAAAAAAAGTCTCCTTTTCAAAATGGTATATGAGGATCCCTTGGACAAAACATTTACTAAATCTTGATGTTTAAAGGCTTGAGCAATCAACTTGTACCAAGGAATGATTAATTTCATTTGATTCATGTAAAGACTTTTGCTACTTGACTTAGAATATAAGAAGAAGTGGTCTTAAGAGGCAATCAAAAAGAATCCTTCCATTAGAAAATCCCAAGAATCCATGCGCTCGATCCAATTTTCAAAGATCTTTTGTTTCACAACATTAGAGCATTCATACTTTTTCTTTTAAGATGAATTTATTAGAAGAGCTTGAGTCACTGTGCCTACAAGAAAGCATTACTAGGGATAGGAGGCCATCTTTGGTTAACCAAATTATTTTCTCTTACCTAGAATGTTCATTATCCATTGCTAGCCCATTTGAGCCTTCAAATATTTAGCCCTTTTCTTGCATGAACCCACTAAAATCTAAACCTGGGGTGGGAAAAATCAAGATATGCATACTTAAATCTCATGTTGAGGAGGAGTCAACCTTGTAGCTTTGAAGCTAATTGATAAATCTCTCCTAGAAGACATGAAAGACAAGTGGAGAATTCATTAGGCTAAAGAGATCATCAAAGAAAAATGAAGTTTCACATAATCAAGGAAAGAGAAATGAAATTCTAGCGTGCATCAAGTTTGAAGAGCCTAGAATTCATCATGCCAAGAGGAATACAAGGTTCATCCAAAAGAGGGTTCGTCAAGAAAAAGGAAAAGATTCATCAAGTACAAAAAGGTGCAAGTGCATCAAGGCAAGAAAGAGGCTTAAAGAGTGTATCAAAATGACTTAAGCTAAGAAAAACAGGGGAAAAGATTCTCAAAAGTTCATTCAATCAAGAGATGAAAGACAGCACCAAAAAAAAAAAAAAAAAAGGTCCGCTAGGCTGAAATCCTAAAAGGGCAGTCTAGGCAAAAGCTAGGGCCAAAAAAAAAAAAAAAAAAACCCGCTAGGTTGAAAACCCAAAAGGGCGGTCTAGGCAAAAGCTAGGGCCAAAAAAAAAATAATAAAAAAAAAAAATAACGCCCGCTAGGCTGAAAACCCAAAAGGGCGATCTAGGCAAAAGTTAGGGCCAAAGAAAAGAAAAAAATTGGAAAATCCTACAAAGTTGGAAACTTGAGGGTGCAATCTAAAAAGAGAAGAATTTTACAAGATGAAAGTCTAGAGGTATGATCCAAGATGAATGAGCATAATGTTGATTCGAGTGACCAATGAAGACTAGTGAGAAGATGACAAAGGAAAAATGGAGAAACTCCTCCAATACTTGATTTTTAAGTAATGCATACTTGGGGGAAACATCATAGGGAATTTTGGGCCTTTTATATCTTTCATTTCATAACCCAAACCCGGCCTGCATTATAACCCATGAGTAAAGACCTCCTTAAAGTCTTGCTAGTTGTAGGCATATCTTAAACTCTAATATTATTTTCTCTTGAATTAAAAAGGAAAAATGCTTAAAATTGTCAAACCCCATTGGATGATATGTTGAAGGACAAAACTTCTCAAATTCTCAAATCCCCAAATGGCTCAAAATAACTTTCAAAATTAGAGCACTCTCCTTGTTTGCACCCAATAATGTAACTCTTAAATATTATCACATTTCATTTCTTGATTGCCTTTGAAGACTCAATCTGACAATGTTCAAAAGGAAGAAGCAAATTTGATTACATGAGTTTAATGATCTTGATACTTCCTAATCAAAGAGATTTGTTTGATTCTTAAACACTTTGATTTGCCAAAATGGTTGTTCAAGGGATCACCTCTTGTTCATTAAAAAAAAAAAAAAAATTCATTTGAACTACGTCTTGACCTGATCCTCTATGAGAGAGGTACGTAGGCAGCCTTGCATAGGCCCAATCCTAATCACCCAAACAACCTTGGAAAACAAAGTCAAAACAATGTGACAAAATTGTTTAGGTGCATGTTAGGTTAAGCCCATTTGTTTGCATTAAGCATGTTTAAACTTGGAGCATTGGCCTATTTATATTGTGTGCAAATATGTTCTTCTTGCATGGAAGTATCTTTTCATTTGAGGCATTAATCCATTTGTTTGCAAGCATGTCCACACTAAGGACATTAGCAAAAAATGTTTTCATGATAATTGGTTTCTAACAAGCTAGAGAAAGAAAGCCTTTTTGCAGGAACCAAGGATGGCGAACCATGATCTTCTTTCATGTTCCGTAATGGTCACAACATCAAATGAATTTAGCTTCAATTTAAGCATGGAATATGCCCCAAACTAGGGCATTGGGTAAGTACTTCCAATTCATTTCAATAAATAATTCCATTACTAATTGAAATTATCTTTTGGCAGGAATTAAGCAAGGACTTATTTAGCAATCCACATCAACTTCTAGCTAAAGTTATTTTCATTCAAAGGATAGGTTTTTTTTTAAAAAAAAAAAGAAAAACATCATGAATAAATCATCATCACTCTTACTCCATCTTTATCTTCATCTTCTTCACTTTTTGATAATGAACAAATCTTCAAATCTCAAAAAAAAAAAAAAAAAAGGATAAAATTTTCAAAAAATATTTTCAATTAAAAAAGAAAAAGAAAAAAAAGATTTCCATATCTTTCAAAAAAAAAAAAATTCAAGATTTCCGATTAGGTTGCTTAAAAAAAAAAAAAAAAAGGAATTTTAAAAAAACCTTGGGACTAGGGGCATTGGGCTCATACTTCTTAGGTTGCTTTAAAAAAATTTTTTTAATCAATCAAAATTTTCAATTCCTTCAAAAAATTCAAGATTTCCAAAATTTTTCAAAAAATTCAAGACTTTTAATAAGGCTTTCAAAAAAAAAAAAAAAAAAAACTCATTCAAGATTTTCAATTCTTTCAATAAATTTAGGATTTCCAAATCTTTCAAAAAAAAAAATCTTCATTAAATTCTTTTTCAAGAACAGAAAGCTATGATCCTCTCCCATATTCTCTAGTGATGCAACATCAAGTCAATTGTCCACCCTCAGCATTCATCGAAGCATGGAAGATATCCAAAACTAGGGGCATTCGCCAGGTATGCTTCTTTTCAATGAATAACTCTATTACTAATTGAAAATATTTATTTTGCAGGTACTAGGGTAAAAGGCCCACAAATATCGGCATGAATAATGCCGTCCAAAATTCAATCCATCGGACCTCTGGGAAGCACGTCCAAACTTCAATTCCATCAGACCTCTGGGAAGCACGTCTAAATTCAATTCCATCGGACCTCTGGGAAGCACGTCCAAATTCAATTCCATCGGACCTCTGGGAAGCACGTCTAAATTCAATTCCATCGGACCTCTGGGAAGCACGTCCAAAATTCAATCCATCGGACCTCTGGGAAGCACGTCCAAACTTCAATCCATCGGACCTCTGGGAAGCACGTCCAAAACTTCAATCCATCAAACCTCTAGGAAGCACGTCCAAAACTTCAATCCATTGGACCTCTGGGAAGCACGTCCAAATTCAATCCATCGGACCTCTGGGAAGCACGTCCAAACTCAATTCCATCGGACCTCTGGGAAGCACGTCCAAACTTCAATCCATCGGACCTCTGGGAAGCACGTCTAACCTTCAATCCATCGGACCTCTGGGAAGCACGTCCAAAACTTCAATCCATCGAACCTCTGGGAAGCACGTCCAAACTCAATTCCATCAGACCTCTGGGAAGCACGTCCAAATTCAATCCATCGGACCTCTGGGAAGCACGTCCAAAACTTCAATCCATCGGACCTCTGGGAAGCACGTCCAAACTCAATTCCATCGGACCTCTGGGAAGCACATCCAAATTCAATCCATTGGACCTCTGGGAAGCACGTCCAAAACTTCAATCCATCGGACCTCTGGGAAGCACGTCCAAACTCAATTCCATCGGACCTCTGGGAAGCACATCCAAATTCAATCCATTGGACCTCTAGGAAGCACGTCCAAATTCAATCCATCAGACCTCTAGGAAGCACGTCCAACCTTCAATCCATCGGACCTCTGGGAAGCACGTCCAAAACTTCAATCCATCGGACCTCTGGGAAGCACGTCCAAACTCAATTCCATCGGACCTCTGGGAAGCACATCCAAAATTCAATCCATCGGACCTCTGGGAAGCACGTCCAAAACTTCAATCCATCGGACCTCTGGGAAGCACGTCCAAACTCAATTCCATCGGACCTCTGGGAAGCACGTCCAAATTCAATCCATTGGACCTCTGGGAAGCACGTCCAAATTCAATCCATCAGACCTCTAGGAAGCACGTCTAACCTTCAATCCATCGGACCTCTGGGAAGCACGTCCAAAACTTCAATCCATCGGACCTCTGGGAAGCACGTCCAACCTTCAATCCATCGGACCTCTGGGAAGCACGTCCAAAACTTCAATCCATCGGACCTCTGGGAAACACGTCCAAATTCAAATACATCGGACCTCTGGGAAGCACGTCCAAACTCAAATCCATCGGACCTCTGGGAAGCACGTCCAAAATTCAATTTCAATGGACCTCTAGGAAGCACGTCCAAATTCAAATCTATCGGACCTCTGGGAAGCGTGTCCAAAATTCAGGATCACGACCGAAATCCTCATTTTGTCGTGACCACTGGTAAGCATGTCTTGTACTCTTTCAAAAAAAAAAAAAAATTTGCATGCATGAACTACGTGTAGACCTGATCCTCCCACCAGGAGGTACGTAGGCAATCTCCCCCGAGATTCGGTCCACATTTTAATCCACTACATGATGGTTTGCATTCTTATTTCCATGCATCATAAATTTACCACGGTTAAATGCTGATTGCAAAGTTAGGTGTCTTTTTCATACATTGACATTCGCTTTTCAAGCTCTGTCAATGAGGGGCATTCTGTTGACAACTCATTTTGCAACCCGCATTTAACCTCACTTAGAGGGTAAAAGGGTAATTTCACCTTGGAAATATGCATCTTGATTTTGGTCATTAGATCCATAATCTCATTTCACCAAAATGATCTTGATGTTGTAAGAATCAAATCGATTAGTTATAAGCTCTAATCGGACCATCAGATTGAAAGTTATCATCAAATCAAGTTTTAATGGCCGAGATGCACTATCACAAATTGAGTCCGACCTTATGTGATTATGAACAATTAATTCCAATTGGTTATAATTATAATCAATTTGAAATTAATGATGTGTCATAATTTGATTGGTTAGGACTACATTTTATGCTAAGGTTGCATACACCTAATTAATTAGATAGTTAAACATTAATTATTCAATGAATAATTTGTGCAATTATCTTTTAATTAGGGTAAATTTGGAACTAATTAGGTCTGAAATGGGAGTGATTGGAGCCTATTAATGTTAATTGGAAACTAATTTGAAACCTATTAATGTTAATTGTGCTGAAACCATTTTTCTAAGAAATGACCTCTGCTCACTATTTCATAGATATCTCTCAGAATATTTTGAATCTGTAAATGAGGTTAATTTTCCTAGAAACTAGAAATCTGGGGCTTCAATTTGAGCATAAGAACGACACAATTCCGATCAAAATTGAGTCAGATATGATTTTTCAAATTTGGCTCTACAGGCTGTTACAGCAGCTACGGGAAAACCGAATTTTGGCTTGCTCCTCACTCCCACAAATCTCTCCATTTAATGCACCAAATTTCCCCAAATGCTAAAATGAGGTCTAGGTTCATGATTCATTGTCAACCCTCATTAATGGCCTTCCATTCATATTTCCTCCACCACTACTATATAAACCCCCCTCTCCTTCATTTCAAGAGACAGAAAAACTCCCCTCTCTTCTCCTCTCTTGAGTTCTAGGAAGTTGAGTAGTCTTGTCATATCTTAGTCTTCTTGAGACTCAAGGTATTGAGTGAGACTCACTCTTCCTCTCCTAACTCTTCTTTTCCTCCACCCATAGGACCTCCCTCAAGAGTCTCCTTATCCACCATATGGATCTTGCATGAAGGTATAATTTCTTTCCCTAACTTGTTTTTTGTGTTGCCATGATAGGAATTTAGGATTAAAGCATGATAGTAACTTTTAAATTCCCTTGAATATGTTTGAATGTTCTTAAATATTCTTATGTGTTCATCACATGTTCTTGGTTGTTCATCACATGTTCATGCATAACACTAGTTTTAATCTTAAATTCACATCAAAAATATGAAAAACATGTTTGTTTCATAATTCTTTCAAATCCTTGAATCTAGTATGTCACCATACACACACATTCACTAGAATTCTTTTTTTCAATCCAAATGAAATGCTTAATAAATTGAATTAGGGTTCATCACATGTACACACCTTAAATTCAACATGCAAATTGATTGATATATTGGATGATATGATATGAATGTTGGCCACCATAGTCTAGAAGACCGGTTTCACCGGGCAAGATGGGTGCCTAACACCTTCCCACCTTGTAACATAGCCTCCGAACTTAGATCAAGGGTTAGTAGATCAAATGTTTATCCATGTAATTTTCAATTTTTAGATTGTAACTAGGAAACAAAGCCATGTACTTTTTCTTAGATTGTATCTAGGACCAAAGCCATGTAATTTCCCTATGACCATTGTAAATTCAATTGAAAATTAATAAAATGATGAATTTTTCAATTTTGGTTTTCTTATTTTTTCAATAATTAAATAAGTGGCGACTCCATTGTAAAACCCTTAATCTAAAGGGAAAAATATAACTAGTCGAACCTCCATTTTGAGAGACAATAACACGACTCCACCCATTCACGTGAGTTTGGCCCAACACACATATTATAAAACGGGCCAGGGGTGTGGTCTCTCACATGTAGTCAGTCTCTTTCCTCATCTAATCAAAGGATTTTTTTTTTTTTTTGGCATTAATATAGGAAAATGTTAACTAGTACAGTGCAGTGCTTATTAAGGTTTTCCTAATATGAGTCTTATGTAATAAAAAAAAGAGATAAATGAAAGAAAAAGACATAAAAGTACTTATAAATTTTTAAAAATGACAAAGTTGCAAAAAAGTTGCCAGAAAAAAGTTAAAAAAGTAGTTGTTTGCGGTGCCTGTTAACACAACCCTTTAGTGTATAACACATGTTTCAAAATAGAATTAAATATTTTTAATAAACTTATCTTATTTAATTGGAATTAAAAATATAAAATCTCTTATTTAATCACAATGTTAATTTAATGAAGAAGAAGAATGCCTAAATCATGCCACTTCCCCAAAGCTTCTAGTACATCCTCAAGACAAAAACTACTCCCCCAATTCATTATTCTCTTATCTAGTTTTCTATATATGACCCTGCATAGCTAAAAGTCAGTTACAAGTTACAACCAAAAAATGGGCTCCATAGGATAGCAATCATATTTCTTCAAATTAGTTTTGCTTACTAGCTTGTAATTGTTTTAAGGTAGTGATCTTCCTATCAGCTCTTATATATCATTGCTTCTACTTCCACATTAGCAACCAAAGCAGCAATTACATCCTCCTTTCCTGCA
This sequence comes from Castanopsis chinensis, assembly GCA_032878915.1. NCBI lineage: Eukaryota > Viridiplantae > Streptophyta > Magnoliopsida > Fagales > Fagaceae > Castanopsis > Castanopsis chinensis. Next base: position 776,973 of record JAVQMG010000061.1, read on the forward strand.
TTATCAGAGGGAACGGGCATAGCAGCCACAACATGCATGTTGTTTTAGGTCATCTTGAACTTGCATTAAGAATGAAGAATAATTTTACAGTCCACATAAATAAATTTTTGAGCAGTCAAATTCAGGCTTTTTTCATTGCAAGATATGGGCAGAAATCCCCAACTCAACTAAATTGCATATGTATATATACTCCATAAATTACTAGTTTGATTTGTCCAACTTTGCCTTAAATGATTCTCCAAGTTCTAAATAGCAATAGGGACGTAGATGTGAGCGTGAGTACATATCATACCATGCACACTCCTATCCATGTCATGTGATATACAGTGACACAAATTGTCTAGGTAACAACGGTGAAAATGGCCAAATACTACAATTTTCATAAATTTGTAGCAAAAAAGCACTGTTTCGGAACTTATGAGGGAAATACCACTTTTATGGTACTGGAGTTTGGCAAACTCGAGTACCATTTGGAACTCAAGTTTAAGACTCTCGAATTCCTAGAAGTTTTGCCACCGTAGCACTGCTAAGGTGGAAATTGGGCGATTAAAAAAAATAATGTGTTACTCAATCTTGGTATACTCGAGTACCATGCAACACAATACTCGAGTATAACATGCTCGAGTATCTTTTATAAATAAAATGCTGTTTATTTTATTTCTACGGTACTTGAGCTTACCAAGCTCAAGTACCTTGTAACTTTTTTTTTGGGGGGATTATCGACAAATAAACATAAATATAAAATGCTGTTTATTTTATTTCTACCGTACTCGAGCTCACCAAGCTCGAGTACCTTGTAATTGTTTTTTTTTTTTGGAATTATCGCAAATAAACATAAACATAAAATGTTGTTTATTTTATTTCTACAATACTCCAGCTCACTAAGCTCGAGTACCTTGTAACTTTTCACTGGGTGTTTTATTTCTACAATAAAAACTTCAATCTTTGATAAACTTGTAAACAAACTATTGTCTTTGATACAAGCTTAAAAATAAGACTGTCTGAAGAGAAAGGTTACAAGATTACAAGATGGGGAGAGAGTACAAAAGTCTTTCTAAGGGAGAGGGAAGGCTATTACAAAAGGTCTTCTAAAACTTGAAACTTAAAAGCTTAGAAACTTAGAAACTTGTCTTCTATCTTTGTAGTCTGTCTCTTTTATAGGTGAAATGAACCATGGTAAAGTAACCTGAGTAGGTAAATTTAACTCAAGTTAATCTATCAGTGGTATGGAAATTAGTACTGATGAGTAATAGTCTGTCTGCGTCTATCTAGGAATCTTTCAGATCTCGGGAATCTATCAGATCTCTTTTTACACATGCTAGTAAACATTAGTAACTTTTGAACATCTGTTTATATCTGTCTGGACTGTCTGTATCTGTCTGGATCGTCTTGATTTGTCTGGAAGCTATTCACGCGTGCTGGTGAATAGTGATCTGTCACCAGTGAAACAGTGATTTGTCGCCAGTGAATAGTGATTTGCACCCCACATTTTTGTTTATTGTTTTTTTTTTTAAGTTGCAACTTATGCATATGCAAGTAACATTAATATGCAAGTATTATAAAAGATTTAATTGCTTGAGTTAAAATCATCTCCTTCATTAATAAATAAGGAGTTATAAAAAAAAAATTAGAAAGGTTTTTTTTGATAATCTTAATCACAAATATTATATATAAGGACAAATATACAAAATTATGCATGTATATTATTACAATCATTCATTTAGTTAGAAAATAATTCTATAATTATGTAATAATAACTCATTTAGTTATAATTTCTCAAAAATATATGTAAAGAAAATTCAGGATTAAAGCCATGCAACGCATGGAACTTTCACTAGTATCTTTTATAAATTTAAGCATTATAAAACATTTCATCCACACTTTAAGGGTATCATTTGATTCATTTCTTCCAATTTAAATTTTGAACGAATCCTTCTATATATATATATATATATATATAATCATTCTAATACATTCTTTCCAAAATGGCAAAATGATAAATAGTTTGATAGCCATCCAAACGCGTCACAAAACAAATGTCTTTTTTTTTTTTTAATGAAAAACAAAAATCTTTTAAATATCATAGGACATTTCACTTTTGTTATGTTTTTAGTTGATACCACTTCTAACAGTGGATTTGTTACTTGCAAAGCTTGAAGGTAGGCAAATAGACGGACACAATCATTCAGCTACTTGATGCTTTAGAAAGGTAGACTGTATGGCTAAAAGTAGATTTTATCAATGTAGAAAAACAAATTTAATTATTGTGAAATTTAAACAAGAAAAAGTATTCAAATTTGGCTTTTAAATTTAGAAAGCACAATTTCACTAGGTGTTTTATGAGAAAATAGTAGACAATTTTTTAAATAGTGAACAAAAAATAATTTATGCAGAAAAAAGAATGAACATTTTTTTAATTAATGCTTAACAAAAAATAATTTTATGCAAAATTGTAGAAATAGTTTATGCAGAAAACAGTGAACAATTTTTATGAGAAAACAATAAGCAGTTTTAATTAATGTAGAAAACAGATTTTTTTAATGCAGTAAGCAGATTCGAATATACTATAAACATGATGTGCAGAGAGCAAATTTTATTAATGTAGAAACAGATTTTATCAATGCAAAAAAATAGATTTGATTATTATGAAATTCGAACATGAAAAAGCATTTAGATTTGGCGTTGAAATTTACAAAACACGATTTCACTAGGTGTTTTATGAGAAAATAGTGAACAATTTTTTAAATAGTGAACAGAAAATAATTTATGCAGAAAAGAGAGTGAATAATTTTTTAAATAATGCTGAATAGAAAATAATTTTGATGGGGTATGATAAAATACAACTCCAATTTCGTCCATGGAGGTCGTCCAGGACAAGGAAGGTGCTTGGACGAAGCTTTGCATGGTCAAAGGTCAACACCATGGCATGTCGTCCAAGGGAACCATTAACCTCGTCCAAAAGAAGGTCGTCCGTAAAGGAATAACCTCTCTTGTGGATGAGGTATGCATGACTGGAGGGCCTCTGGACGAAGAAACCTAGACGAGCCCTTGACACTTAGGAAAATTCCTGAGTGTGTACAACAACTCTGTGTCACACGCGTAACTTCCAGTGATCGTTACGCGAGAAAAATGTAACTCCTAAACAGTTGAGGAAGTTATCCCTGAACCCACACACCTCCTCAAATCTATGGGAGGTTACAAATCCAATAACTGTTCTTAGGACACTTTATAAATGCTTATTCAAACCAAACAAAGGTACGTTTTTACATTTCCTGAAAAGTTGGAACTCTAGAATTATAGAGAGAAAACTAACTTTGCCATCGGAGGGTTCTTGGCCGGCAACCTTGGTCACCTTTGATCATTATTCTTTCTTTTTCAAGCCATCAAGACAGCCAGTAGTTCTTTCTAATCCAAAGCATACAGCCTACTAATTTTCTTCGCATCATCAAATTTTATGCAGAATGCTTGAAATAGTTTTTGCAGAAAACAGTGAATAATTTTTATGAGAAAATAGTGAACAGTTTTACTTAATGCAAAAAAAAAAAAAAAAAAGATTTTATGAATACAGTAAGCAGATTCGAATATACAGTAAACATGATGTGTAGAGAGCAAATTTTATTAATGTAGAAATAGATTTTATCAATGAGAAAAACAAATTCGTTCGTTGTGAAATTTAAACATGAAAAAGCATTCAGATTTGACTTTTAAATTTAGAAAACACGATTTCACAAGGTGTTTTATGATAAAATAGTGAACAATTTTTTAAATAGTGAACAAAAAATAATTTACGCAGAAAAGAGAGTGAACATTTTTTAAAATAATGCTTAACAGAAAATAATTTTATGTCAATGCTAAAAACAGTTTATGCAGAAAACAGTGAATAACTTTTATGAGAAAATAGTGAACAGTTTTAATTAATGCAAAAAATAGATTTTATGAATGCAATAAGCAGATTCGAATATACAGTAAACACGATGTGCAGAGAACAAATTTTATTAATATAGAAACAAATTTTATAAATGCAGAAAAATATATTCGATTATTGTGAAATTCAAACATAAAAAAGTATTCAGATTTGGCATTTAAATTTAGAAAACACGATTTCACTAGGTGTTTTATGAGAAAACAGTGAACAATTTTTTAAATAGTGAATAAAAAATAATTTACGTAGAAAAGAGAGTGAACAATTTTTTAAATAATGCTGAACAGAAAATAATTTTATGCAGAATGCTAGAAATAGTTTATGCAGAAAACAATGAACAATTTTTATGAGAAAACAGTGAACAGTTTTACTTAATGTAGAAATTAAATTTATATTTTGAAATTAAAATCTCTATATTTGACAATGCTTCTATTTAAATAAATAAAACATAAAAAATGCTACTTATTTTTATGTTTATGTTTATTTGTTGATAATCTCAAAAAAAAAAAAAAAAAGTAACAAGGTACTCGAGCTTAGTGAGCTGGAGTACTGTAGAAATAAAATAAACAGCATTTTATGTTTATGTTTATTTGTCGATAATCCTTAAAAAAAAAAAAAAAAAAAAAAAAAAAAAGTTACAAGGTACTTGAGCTTGGTGAGCTCGAGTACTATAGAAATAAAATAAACAGCATTTTATGTTTATGTTTATTTGTTGATAATCCCCCCCCCCCACTAAAAAAAGAAGTTAAAAGGTACTTGAGCTCACTAAGCTCGAGTATGTTATACTCGAGTATTGTGTTGCATGGTACTTGAGTATACCAAGCTCGAGTACCACATTATTTTTTTTAATTGTCCAATTTCCACCTCAGCAGTGCCACGATGGCAAAACTTCTAGGAACTTGAGTGTCTTAAACTCAAGTTCCAAATGGTACTCAAGTTTGCCAAACTCGAGTACCATAAGAGTGGTATTTCCTTAATAAGTTCTGAAATAGTGCTTTTTTGCTACAAATTTTTGAAAATGGTGGTAGTTGGCCATTTTCACCAAGTAACAACACCTAAAAACTTAAATAGTAACTCCTTCATGAGCCCCATCCCCTCCACCTTCTCTCATCTCTCTCATTGCAGTGAAGGAGAAAAAAAGGGTTGAAATATTGAGAGGAGGTGAGAGTATTCGAGGAGGGGAGAGTGAAGAGTGGGGTGAGGGATCCAAGAGAGTGAATTATTGTGGATTAATGGACACTTGCCTTATCGTGGATCCAAGAGAGTGAATAATTGTGGATTTTGCACCTAATAATTCACTTGTCATAAAAATTAAAAACTTAGATGGACACGTGACAGAAAATTGGACTCCAATTAAAATTATATATATATATATTTCGATGGACACATAATCTAATATTATTTAGAATCTTTATTTTTTGCACCTAATAATTCACTTGCCACAAAAATTAAAAACTTAGATAGACACATGTTGGAAAATTGGACTTCAATCGAAATTCAATTTAAAATCTAATTGAATTTGGACTCTTCGATTTTTACATTCAATAATTCACTTGGCACGAAATTAAAAATTAAATGGGATACATGACGCAAAATTGAGAATCCAATTAAAATCTAATTGGATTTTTTCTAAGTTTTGGTGTAATGTTATAATTTTCCTTTTAAAAAAAAAATTGGATAAGTTGTTTTAAAGACATGGATTAGTAGGAGGCTGTCCTATTTTGTAAGCATTTAAGTGAAGTTGAAGATATTTCACTGAGTTGTCCTCAAGTTTTTTCCTCATTAAACTTAAGGATTAAGGGTATTTTTGAACTACATAAAAGTTCAGTCCAAAGAGGAGAATCCTCTTATAGATAATATAGATGATGTCGTTTTTTCCTTACTTATAATTTATCAAATCCTTACTAAAATGCATATCACTTTTAAAAAACAAGGTGTCCAAAAAAAATTAACCAAAGGGATACTAAGAACAATTAAAGAGAAGAGAAGAGAATAACATACTCACCTCATGTCAGGAAATCAAAATTTTACCCATCAAGCAATATTTTTTGTCAGTCATGAGTGAGTGAGATTGTGAATGAAAATTATGTGTCAATTTGCATGATTCAAACAATTAGATGAAGAATAGTATACAAACAAAAAAATGGTATTTATTTACAATGTCTTTCTCAGTTAATAATAGAGGACACACTAATTTTTTTTCCTCCAATAATTGTTACTATAGTCTTTGAAATACTAGAGGAAACCAAAGATTAAATTTTGCTACCAATGTCAAAGATTAAATAGGTACATTTTGATGAACCATTAAAAGAACCAAGATATTTCATCATTGAAAAGCTATCTCTAAGGCTTGAGTTCCACAAATATAATTTCATATTTTCATCACCATCGCCAAGAATCATGATGCTATTATAGAAGCATCTCAAATCACCAGGGGTTTTTTTTCAAAAAAAAAAAAATCACCAAGGGTTTGACTCTTAGAAATCTTGGTCAATATGTGGTTGCTATTGTAAACATACGTGGAAAATTGTGACCCTTCTTGAGACCCTTCTTCGAGTTGTAGCAGAAAACCATTATCATTGTTATCCATAACTGATTTGGCTTAGTTGATGAGATGGTTGTTCTTGGAAACGGGTCTTGTGATGGTGGGCTTCCAAACCTTTTGGAAACACACATTAATCCACAAGAGCTGCAACGTTAAGCAAAACTTATATAACTACTAGTCTGCAACAGAACTTTCTAAAGCTGCAGGTGTTGCTAGCGGCAACAGCCTCATCAGGTATTCCCACGATCCAATTGGTATTACTACTAGTCTGCAACAGAACTTTGGGATCTTAAAAAGCGTTGGATACGATTAATAGACTACCAATAGGATTTGACAACCAACATGATTTTCTAAAATGATAATGCCAAAACCCAACAATCCATTTCTCTTCAAGAAACTCCAGACATCTGGTTTGTATCTAACTTTTTTTTATTAGGTTGTCAGTTTGTATCCAACTTTTTTCATTAGGTTATCTTAAAGTAAGGATGATTTGTCTAGTTCGTATCCAACTTTTTTTAAGGTATTAATATTCTACAAATTTTTTTAAGGTATTAATATTCCAAATATTTTTTTGAATGAGAGAATAATATTCCAAATATGAGTGAAGTAGGTCGGTATATTTTAAACCATCAATTGCTATCCATTCCTATGATCATCATCTCATCATTCGTTGACACTAGCTTATAGCAGTATTTCTTCCAAACATCTTCAAAAACTTAGATTTAACCAAAAACAAAAAGTAATTAAGGCAAGCCAACAAATATTAATAGTGGAGTCCATTTTGGGTATTGCCAAAAAACAAAAGATCGAATAACTTCAAAAAAAAACTAAGAACCAAAAAAAAAAAAAAAATTAAACATGAAAATGAGTCAAAGCAAAAGAACTTGATCGGTAAGAAATCTCTTGAATTGCTTGATAGCTAGCAACTTAAACATGAGAGCCAAATGCATGCTGTTGTAAGAAAAGACATAGAGAAACTAGAAACTCCCTGGCCTACTATTGCACACTACTGTTCTAGTGATGGAAATAAAGATTTCAAGCAAAAACAGAATCGTATACCAAAGATGTGGAAACTTGTCAGCACCATCGAAGGGCTACTTTTGTTACCATGTCTTAGTCTAGTTTTTTATAAGTTCATAAAATAAAAATAATTTATATCTCATTAATTAGTAAATTAATTATATATTTTTTGTTAGAATATATTTCCTTAATTAAGGATAATATTTAACAATTTTTTAATTTAGTTAAAACTTTAACAAGTTTAAATTCTATTCAAAATAAAAATTTATTATAAAAAATTTTTAAACTTAAATCTCACACAACAACTCTTTTTTTTTTCTTTAAAAAAAATTACGTTTTGACTAAAAGATAAGATTTAACAATAATTTTAAAAAAATTTAAATTCTATTCAAACTAAAAATATATTATAATTTCTAACCTTAAATCCCACACAACTCATGTTTTTGTTTATGTTTTTTTTTTTTTTCCAGATTGAATGATTTAATAATAATAAAAATAAATTTAAATTCTATTCAAACTAAAAGTATATTAAAAAAATTTCTAAACTTAAATCCCTCACAACCCACTTTTTTTGTTTTTTTTTTTCCTCAATTTGCATCTTTTTAAATTAATATTTTATTGGGGTATTAAGCTACAAAGCTCTTGACTAAAGGAGATGATTTAACAATAATTTAATTTAGATAAAGCATTATCATCTAAGTTTTATAAATTTAGATTTTACTCCAACTAAAAATCTATTATAAAAAATTTTAGAAGTGATATATATTCAACCATGACTTTTCAATACAATCCCTCTTAACCAATAAGTCATCCCTATAATCAAATCCGACACAATACACCCCACGTTGTTGTATATATATATATTTTTTAAAATGCAACTTACGCTTATATTTTAATCTAATAAATTCACCTGACTTATTGTTCTTTACTTATGAATTTGCATGTAGGATATTAAGCCAAAGAAACTTTACTATAAAGAAGCAAAGCAATGGACACCCATTTAAGTTCTTGGTCCTCCTATGTAAGTTATTTTTTTTTAATATATTCTCAAATTTGAACTCTTTTGTGTATGTTTTGGTTTTGGTTATTGTACTCAATTTATGAGTGTGTTGATTTTTGTAGTTAGACTATCACTAGAAAAAAATCGGTATTAAGGAACTAAATATTTTGTTTGTTATTGTTTGTGTTGGTTAGGGTATATATTAGCCATAGCCTAAATAGAAATAATCAAACTCATTCCATATCTTATATTAAGAAATTAACACAAAACACAAAGAAAATTTGAAAATATAAAAATAAATAAATACTGATAAAGTCTAAACTCTAAACAATCAGAACTTAAAGTAATTTTTTATTAAAATTATTTACTTATTTTATATTTTATTATTACTATTTATTTAATAATTTAGTTTTAATTATTTTAAAAACTTTGAGCTTAAATATAAATTTTCATCAAATTGTGCATCGCACGAGAACAATACTAGTCACTAATAATGTTTTCCATAATTATTGATATTTTCTTCTCCAAACAGTGTGAAAATGATGCATCCATTTGGCGTATTTTATTTTAAATATTCATATTATGTTGCAAAGGCTAAAACGGTTAGAATAATACATAAATTATTGGTTCTTAATCTTATAAAGAGGATTAAAGTCAGTTATGACTTTAAAAAAATGCCAAAAATACCTCTAATCTAATTAAATAATCCTTATTCTTAAAAAATAAAAAATGGGTTTAAAATTTTAATTCAAATAAATTCATAAAAAATACCAAAGAAATTTTTTTTCCTAAAAATTAGCACACATTCTATTTAAATATGAGAGGTGGTAAGTAAACAATATTTTTACAATATTCTCATAACAAATCATAGCTGATTAGTTGTTATTGGTTATAATTTGAAACCTACTACTGGAATTAATTTTCTACTCTACCAATAACAACTTGTAACAACTTGCCACATAAGATTTGTTGTGAAAATGTTGTGGACATATTTTTTCTCATTTAAATATATCTCACACACTTTTAATACATTTTTTTTCCTAAAACCTAGCACATACTAAACCCAGCAATTTACTCCATTTCAAATCCTAAATTTTAGTTTCTTAAAATATCTTCCTGTGTAACTTCACTGACAACTAGCAGTAGATAAATTTAAATTGAAAAATCACATTAATTTTATATTATTTATTTACCAAAAAAAGAAAAAGAAATTTATCATAGTTAGATAATGGGCCGGAGGGTGGTGAGTGGGTCTGGGCCAATGGTAGTTTTGTCCTTAAAGCATAAAATTAAAAACAATATATATATATATATAGAGAGAGAGAGAGAGAGAGAGAGAGAGAGAGAGAGAGAGAGAGAGAGAGAGAGAGAGAGAGAGAGAGAGAGAAGGTGTTCAAGATTTGGAGGTTAATTACTTCTAAATTTTCAAGAATAATCTTTCTCAAATTTTTTTTTTAAGAATACTTCTAGAAATACAAAGTTTTTTACAAAAAAATTTACAAACTGCTAATGTGGTAAATAGTTATTAGTAAATGAAAAAGTGATGTTAATGGTGGGCCTAGATGTTAATACTAAAGTCTCTAATGGTTGAATAAAAGATCTGGGATTCAATCCCTACCTACCCAAAAAATTAACTTGTGTCTTGATCTGATAATAAAAGAGTTATTATTAGGAGCAAACGCCATGGATTAAAACTCTCTCTCAAAAAAAAAAAAAAAAAGAAGCTGGCCACATCAACAGTTTGTAAAAATAGTGTAAAATAGTTTGTGACTGTAGCATCACTCAATTTTTAATCCTAAATACTAAAACTTTACATGTTGAATACTTGAATCCCCTAAAAAGTTCAAAGATATGGATCTATAGAAATAAATATTTCTTTCTTAACGAGAGATTAATACAATATGAGAGTATCCTATAAATTAATAATTTTACCATGGAAGATTTTTTTTTTATTTAAGAATTTTTTATTTTTTATTTGTTCCCAAGGGAGAATTTTTTTGCTTTGCCACTATGTAACATTTGGCCCCCCAAACCTAAAATTTTGGCACTGTCCATGCTTCTCTAAAACAAAAGATGCATGCAAAAATTTAGGGACAAAAACAATATTTTAACCGAATTACTATCACGTGTGATGCTATTGTTGCCTATTATGTGACTAATCAGAAAATCTATCATATATCGGATACATGTAATACAACCTCAGTGTATCACAAATACAAATACTAAGACAGAGTACAATAGCACAAGTAAAACTAAACTCATATCTCTAACACGTACATACATACATACATACATACATACATACATACATACATACAAGTAGTAGGAGGAACATTGTTTAGTATTGACCTTAAGAAAGTGGGTGAGGAAGACAAACGCAGAATTTTAGTTTGTTGAAGAGCATAATAATCTTCATCATCTTCTCCACAGAGCTTAGAGATGTTTTCAATGGCTTTGAAGTAATTGTCCACACAATAATCAAACTCCAAAACCATAACCCTATCGCCATTACAATCCGATGGTTTCTCCACAACTGGAGCATCCTTCTTCTCCCTCTTAGTACCCATTTGTTTCAGCATTTGAAGCCCAAAAGTTGGGTTTTCAAAAAAGCTAGCCCAAAAATAGTGTTTGGTTAGTATAAAACGCAACTTTTTGGAAAAAGTTGCGTTTTATATTTGTGAAGGGAACGTGCGTTTTAAATTTGAGGTCTATCGGTCCATTTTGTTAAAAGTTGGTGCGCGTTTAACATGTCCGTTGGGGGATGAGTAGGCAATTACGAAATTGCCCTTCAATAAAGGGCAAGGTGTCTTCAGAGTCAGCTCCCTCACGCCTCTCATTCCTCTCATCTCATCTCTCTGCTCTGAGCAAGCCAGCTCCCTCACGCCTCTCATCTCTTTTCTCAGCTCCGCCCTCTCCGTGCTGCTACAAACCTCTCCTTGTGCGTAAGTCTCTCTTTTCTCTCTTTTTCTCACGCATTCCTCACAGTCGCAGAGCCTTTCATCTCTCTGCTCTGCGACCCATATGCAAACACACACACACACATTAGTAAACAAAGCAAATTGAGACCCATATGCAAACACACACACACACCCAAATGCAAAATCGGCAGATCGGCGAAGGATGATGGATGAACGGAGCTGGGCTTCAAAGATGGGTGAGGAAGATGATGAATAGGGTCGGCGGTGGTGGGTGGGTCGGCGACGATGTGTGAGCTTCAGCAGCGGCGGTGAGGACGATGATGAATCGGTGAGGATGATGGATGAATCAGTGAGAGTTTGAGGAGGATAAGAGCTACTGGAATGTTCTTAGAGAAAAAGAAAATAAAAGAGGGGGGGTAGAGATAGGATACCGTGTGTGGAGGAGAACAAGAAGAAAAAAAAAGTAGAGAAACAGAGCTGGAGAAAGAAAGACACAGAGAGTTTTGGAATCAAGTGGAATGTGTAGAGAAAAAAAAAAGGAGAGGATGGAGATAATGGGAATACGTGTGTGGTGGAGAAAAATCAAGAGAAAAGAAAAAGAAAAAGAAAAAAAGGAAACATGTGGATGATAGAAAGAAAGAAAGGAAAAATACAATTTAGAAATGCTACAGCAATATTTTCACAATAAATTTTAAGTAACATATTGTTATTAGCTAATATTGGTGAGTAAAAATATAATTTCAACGGTGAGTTCAAATTAGAACTAGTAATAATTTTTCACATAAATTTTGTTGTGAAAATATTACGAAAAATGTTGTGAATATAACACTATTCATTGAAAAATGTAATTGTTGGGAATGAATATAAGAAGAATAAATGATGATAAAAAAAAAGAATAAAGTTTTTAAGTTATTACTATTTTTCTTTAAAAAAAAAATAGTACTATTGACAGAATATTTTTTATAACAATTTTGTAATAAAGTTTACATAGTAAATTGTTATTAGTTCTCATCTAGACTTACTAGTGACATTTTTATTTTCCTACCATTAACAACTTGTTATATAAACTTTATTGTGAAATTTTTGTGAAAATATTGTATTCATAACTTGCATTAAAAGAGGTAATTAAAACAAAGAATTCTCTTTATATAGACATTATCCTTTTTAGTAATTTATCCCTGAAACTGCCACTTTTATAAGTGCTAGCCAAATACTCAGCTTTTTCAAAAAACACTTTTTAACAGCTTTTACCAAACACTCAGCTTTTTGAAAAAACATTTTTCATATTGCACTTTTTAAAAACTCCACTTTTTCGAAAAGCTCAATTTCAAAAAGCTGAACCAAACTCACCCTTAATCTTATTCATTGGGCGTTTGATAGTGAATTGCTTCAAAATTGGAGGTTCTTCTCCCTCTTTCATTGTTTTCGTTTTCCTTCACTGGTTTTTGTAGTGATAGTGCGCGGAGAAGGAAAAAATACAAGAAAAAAAAAGGGAACGAATTAGGACTGTTGGGTTTTGAATTATGAATCACTTTATTTACAAAATTGCCACTTAATTTTTCAAAAGAGAAAATAGATAAAAATGGGCCTACACTTGAGAAATGCTAATGCTAGTGTTACGGAAAAAAAAAAAATTACAACTTTTGCTACAACTTGCCATATGACGAGTTGTAAGTTATGGAGATGTAGACCCCTATGGACCCACTATTATTTTCCACTCACAACTCGTTAGATGGCAAGTTGTGGCAAAAATTGTAATATTTTTTATGGTACAAACATTTTTTTGGATTTATTTCCTCTTAGCTATTATATTATTAGTCATAATTGCAATAAAGAAAAAAATATGACGGAAAGAAAGAAAGAAAAAAATATTAGTTCCTAAACATTTAATTATAAGAATGAACGGCATTATATGTCTTAGTTTCATAGCACTTTTTTCTCAATATCTTTTTTTTCTTCTTTTGATAGATAATGTTAGTAGACTCTCTCTCTCTCTCTCCATTAAAGCATAATTTCTAATATAGTCAAGTGGAAAAAAAATGAAAAAGAAAATAAGACATCATGTGAGAGAATGAAAACATTAAGATAATAATAAGAATATAGAAAAAGAAAGAAGAGAGAAAAGCATATGAACAGTGGTAGCTCCAGGAATTTTTTTCAGGAGGGGTCATTAAGAAATTTAAAATTAAATAAAATTTAGTACAAAAAAAGCTTGAATATATCGAGTCACCCAAAAAAAATGCAAATGTATGAAATTTTACAACTTCTACGAGTTTTTATATTTTAAAATCGTTACATGATAGTTCATTATCAGTTTTTCTTATCTATTGTCAATGTGACTAAGTGTGACCATTTTATTTTGCTAAGTTTGAATAACATTTATTTATTTTTATGCAATTGTCATTATTTTTATAAATACATTTTAAACTAAAATGACAAAATGCAACCCGCTGACACTATCTTATTAATTAACCCACACATCTATATTCATCCATACATAAATATTATACTGTGTCTATATAATCAATCAAATATTTGGACAATTGCTAACTTTACTATTTTTTTTATTCAATTACGTACTAACATAAATAATACACTAAATGTCTAATTATTGTTTCGTTTTAGGTTGTATTGATCTATGATCAGGGTGTGCAAGATTTTAGCCAACGTATGCAAAAATATTTTTAAGCATAAAATAAACTAATAAAAAAATTTATTCATAAATAAATATATATATATATATATATATATTGAAGTCAAGGGGTTCATTTGAACCCTCTAAACAACAAGTGCCACCGCCCTTGCATATGAATCTAGTTTGTTTAACAAGTCGGAATATCTTTCTACCTTATATATATATATATATATATATATATATTCCTAGGGGTAGGTTGCTCACCTTCACCCACAAAATCTCCACGTAAATAGCCTTGAAGTGTAAGAATAAGCCTTTACGTGGTGCTAATGACAAAATCTTGCTTTTTAATTGCCTTCAATTGCAATATTGAGACTTTTGAGGGGAACATATAGCAAAATGTTTTTTTCTTTTTCCTTTTTTTTGGGGGGTGGGGGGAGGGGGTGTTTTGTTAGAATGGTGTGAGTATGACTTTGATGTGACTGTGAGAGTGGAATATGACAATATATATAATGTGTGTGTGTAGTGAAATTGGGGTGGTGTTCATAAAAAAAAAGGGTGTTTAAGCCTAAACCAATGCTTGGTTTGTTTTACACATAATAAATATTTTTAAATCAACATATTAGAGGATATTGCAAAAAAAAAAAAAAAAAGGAAGCCTTCCAAGTTCCAAAAATTCTTAAAATTTACTAAATGGTGGGAATTTTAAACACACCAATTAATTTTTCATTGATTAAATGAGTATATCTAAAAATTTAGATTTTGGTATTCAAAAGGTCTTTTTTTTTTTTTTAATTAGAGTGTTATGGTTTTTTAAAAACATAAACAAAGGGTAAAGAATTAAGGCTTTTATTACAATGATGATAACAATAACTTGATTATGGTGATGGTATGGTATCATGATGTTATTGGTGGTAGTGGTGGTAACAACAATAGCGGTGAATAATGGTGGAGGTGATGGTGACAACAATGAGATGAGAAAAATGGGGTGGCGGTGACCGTGATAATAGCGTTGATAGTGATG
This sequence comes from Castanopsis chinensis, assembly GCA_032878915.1. NCBI lineage: Eukaryota > Viridiplantae > Streptophyta > Magnoliopsida > Fagales > Fagaceae > Castanopsis > Castanopsis chinensis. The sequence continues at coordinate 792,037 of JAVQMG010000061.1, forward strand.
ATGTATAACATAAATAAAGATGACCAAATAAATTTCATAAAATGAATAACAACAAAATGTTAGTGTAGACATGTTTAGGGAGGGGGGGGGCCGAAGGGAAAAATAAATATTATTATGACATCTAGGCATGAACAAAAGTTTTTTTTTTTCTTTAAAAAAAAAAAAAAAAAGATTAGAGAAAAGAGAAGACTAGTATATACATCTAGGTTGGGAAGCACAAGTTCTTTGCTTTCTTGCATATAGAAGGCAAGCATCTATTTTTCTTTTTCTTTCTCCAATTCTTTGTCTATGGTGTTGGAGATGCTTTTTTGTTTTGGCATGATGGAATTTGATAAATTTATCCTTATAAAGCAACCCCATCAAATCTATATATAGTAGAGGCTTGGATTAACTCCATATGAACTTCACATTAACAAAATTCAAATTAGGGCTAACTTGGAAACTTCCCTAGGGTGTTTTAAAGCTAAAGTTTGATTTTTGTTCATGTAAGAATTGGTGGTTATTTCTCCAACTTTTGTTGTACGTCTATGGGTTTATTTACTTCTTAATTTTCACTTGAATTAATGATATTTATTGCTAATAGGTTTGGTTCATGGGTCATCTAATGCAACTTTGATAAAAGGTACATGATATTATTTTTATTTGTTTAGTATATTTAGGAATACAAAAATACACACAAAAAATTAAGCTTGTCATATAGCGAGTCTTTTTAGGTAGTGACATTGATATTTGAAAAGCATGATAAACTAGCTTAATATTTGGTAAGCAGAAGGCGAGACTAAACTAAACTAATCCCCACCCTCATTTCAAATTTCAATTTTTTTATGTCCACACATTTATTCCTCTTCTTACACTCTTTTTCACACTTTCTTTCTTATAGTGTATAATCCTCACTTTTGCACATCAAATTGAGTAGCACATGAGATTGGAGACATTGTAGCAATAGAGGAGCTGAGGACTTTGTGAGCATAGTTTGAGTTCCAGTGCCCTATCAAATATACACAAATTTATAAAGGTATCTATTGGTTTCCAATATTTTTTTTTTTTTTTTTTTTTGCCTATGCTCTAGTTTTAATTTAAGGTAATAACTCCCAGCCCTATTCTATAAATTCATTTTCCAAACAAACTAGAACATATAAAAGGAAAACCTATATATATATATATATATATAATCTAAAAAATTGTAAACATATAAAAGGAATTAGAATTTACTAATGAAGTTTGAAAATATCATGATTTACCATTTTCTTTATAGTAAACAAGGTGAATAGTGCTTTAACGGGATTAGGTACATGCAATATAACTTTCATATTTGGAATGATTGACTTTAAGAATTGATTGAATGTATTTTGAGCAAACATAAAAGTTATATGGTTTTACAAAGTCTATTAGTTTCTAAATGTCATTCATCATGAAAAAAGAGACAAAAGATGTCAAAAATATTGTAAACAAATGGAAATATGAAAAGTAATAGAAATATAGAAAAAGAAATGGTAAGAAAGGAAAAGTAGTACGTGATTTAAGATTAATTAGCAAGGCTCATTACCTTTCTTTCACCATCTTTATCTTTTTTTTCTTCTACTTCTTCTTCTTCTTCCTTTTATTTTTTTATTTTTTATTTATTTTTTTATTCCTTGTAAATGAAAGGAAATGCTAAAATAAAAATAATATAGGAAATGAATACTTGACAAATAAGAGAGAGAAGCATTTGACTCGTATGTTGTTTAGCAAGCTTATTGCTTATATTTTACTTTTTTCTCTAGTTTTAGAATTTTCAAATGATGGTGGTGTTATGTACTTTTTATAAGGCCATGCTTGATGCTAACTATAGAATCTTTTTTTTTCTTTGTGTGCGTTGGGGTGGGAAGAGGGGGGGGGGGGTGTTGTCTACACCCACTACGGCACTAGAATTAATCTTGCTTTGTTTTTAGGATAAGAGATTGAATCTCATATATTGATAAGTTGAAGAGAGATGGGCAAAAAATATCTTGTAAGTGAATGACAAAAAAATAAAACGTTAGTTTGGAAGTGTTATGAGAAAAAGAAAATTGAAGATTTTAATTATTTTACCAATATTTAAACAACCTCTCGCATGTGTCTAGACTTCCCCTTGATAAGTAGGGTCCAAAATGTGAAGATAAAATTCATATTCTTACTATAATTGATTAACACTTATCAAAAAAAAAAATTTGAGGCCATGTTTGGTACATTAGATGGAAATTATGTTAGGAATAGAAATTCATATTACTAGAAATATTAGATGTTGCAATATAATAACTATCTATATTTATATTTTTGGTTTGAAATTTGATAGAAATTGCGTTCAAGTTACCCTTAGAGACAACTTTTACAAAATTATACTATGGAAATGTTTGGATAAAAATTATTGCGTCCACATTTAAGTCAAGACGTGTTGTAGCCTTTTTTTCCCCCCCTCTGCACGCGTTTCAACTTAGGGGACAAAGCTACAGTTCACACTGTGCACTTACTGTTCAGCCACTTCATTAAAAATGGGTCACAAGGTAATATTCACACATTTAAAAATTATTTTGCTATAATATTTTCAGTTTTTAGTTTCCAGTTTCCTTAATAATATTTTGATAAAACACTTACCATTTGTTCAAATTAAAAAAAAAAAATCTAAAATACTATAATTTGAGTTCTTGATATATAGATTAGTGAATTTGTAGTATCCATTCAACCTGATATTCGTGAAGCATGATAGATACAAAAATGACATTTGAACAAATAATTTGTTTAGCAAAATATTGTTATGAAAAAAGTTACAAAGTAGTATAATTTTGTAAAAGTTACCTTAAGTGTAACTTGAAGGCAATGCCTATTAAAATATTCATCTTGCCTTATGTTAAAAAATTGTTAGGATATATCTTTACTTGCAATATTAAGAAGGCATTGGAAAGGATTTGGGATTACTTCACTCCTAAGAAAGCGTCTAAATTCAAAGGTTTAGCTTATAGTCTTAGGAAATGTTCTTAATTCCTTATCGACTATAAACAAATTAAAGTTGGGCAAACATAAGTGAGGGGGACAAGCTTATGGGAAATGGCCAATTAGTGTTTCATTGTTCCTATGTTATTGTCCCCATTTATAGCTCCCATACACCTAAGTACGACTTTTGTGTGTTATCAAAAAAAAAAAAAAAGTATGGCTTTTCTGGTTCAGTTGAGGACAATGATTTTCATTTACATAGTTACTGTAACAACATTGTATATTTATATATTTTTAAATTGAATAATGTGGGTGATTTTGGAATTAAATTTGTAAAATTAACATCTTATAATATTTTAAGTTCTTTAGGTAATAAGAATATATAAAAAGAAAAGGAGAGAGAGAAAAACATATGAATCTAGTTTGCTTAAGTCAGATTCCACCCTACTCGTAAATTTTCCCATAAAGATGTTGACATATACTTTTGTTATTGTACATTATTCACCCACGAGACACCTTTAATATTGGGAAAAAAAATCTAGTACTACAAATGGTAGGTTAATGTGTAATTGATAGACAATCACTTGCAATCTGTCACGTCAAAGTTGTGACAACAAGTTGTAAAATATTTTGTGGTCCTAAAACCACTCTTAATATTTTCAAGTACAAGTATGAGCATTTATGTGGAGCTAATGAACCTTTACGTGGAGCTAATGAAATTTCTTTTATTTATTTATTTTTTTTTAGCCTTCAACTGCAAGTATCAAGTATCAGACTTTTAAGTGGGCCACCCTACAAAATCCTTTTCTTTCTTTTTTTTTTTTGTCTCTTTTTTTGGGCCAAGGGGGATAGAGTTATTTAGTTAGGATAGTGTGAGAATGAAACTTTGAAGGGAGAGTGCAAGTATGAGCCTTTATGTATAAGTTTTTCTTTTTCTCTCTAATTTGTTGTCTTTTGTGTTGGAGATGCTTTTTATTTTTGGCACAATGGAATAACTTTAATATGTTTTATCTTTTGAAAGTAACACCATCTAGTCTATATATAGTAAAAGTTATAGATGAACTCTATATGAACTTCATATTAACAAAATTAAAATAAAGGCTAACTTAGAAGCTTTTTCTTATAAGCATCGATGGCTGATTCTTCAAGTATGTTTGTATGTATGTGTTTTTCTACTAATGTTCATAAGGTTGCTTTACTTGCTTAATTTTTCTTATAAATGTTACAAATGCAATTGGGTCTATTTACTTGTTTTGCACTTGATTTAACGATATTTATTGACAAATGGGTTTAGTTCATGATACGTCTAATGTAGCTTTGATAAAAGGTATATCACTCACAACAATCAGATGCAATTCACTATGAAGATATTTGTTTAGTATATTTAGGAATACCAATACACATGCAAACCCTATAATTTTAAGCTCTTTTGGAAAATTTTTTTTTTTTTCTAAAAACTAAAAAAAATATATTATTTTCAAATTTAAAGAAAAAAAATACTTGAGAAATTTAACAAAAAAAAAACCAATTTGATTAACTATTCAGCTTGATGCATAATGGATCAACTGCCCAAGTAAAAAGGCAAAAGCGGTGACTCAATGGCAGGGAATTTGGGTGAAGAGGATCATACCCAGAAAGCGAAAGAGGTACAAAAAGAACAACAAACTGAGGCAGAGACAACTGATCATCCCAAAAGCGTTCCCAAGGTAACAAACACCTCAAATGAGTTATATATATATATATATATCTTTTTATGATAAATAAATATTATCATTTAGGTATAATTATGAGAGAAGATGTGAATTATTTTGTAATAACTCTAGCACCATTTGACAATAGACCCAAAATGAAACACATGATGTGAGTCATGTGATCCACCCAATCATTTTTTTTTTTTTTTTTTTGAGAATCTGATCCACCCAGTCATTTCGTTAGACACTTTGGGTAACTTATACAAAATTATATTATTTAATAAATTTTTTCCATAATAATATTTTGCTAAAAAATCTACACTTTGTTCAAATATAACTACATCTTTACCTCGCAATACAGGTTTCTTAAAAGTTATTAAAAAAAAATTATACATATATATATATATATCTAAATATTTTTAACTCTCTAAGACTAACATTGCCTTCCAATTTTTTACATTGCAAAAAATAAGCAACAATATATTTTTATATGACAAATAGAATTAAATAAATATTAATATAATTTAGGGGATAATAGTAAGAGAAGGTGTGAATTATGTTTTAGGGAGGAAGATAATATATAGTAAAAATTTAATGAATGACAACAAAATGCTAGCCTACAACCAGAATTAAATAATAAAAAAATGTTTTGACACACCAATTCATTTAATTCATGAAACCCCCCAAACAACAAGCCCATAATCCGGTGAGAGCCATTTACTAACAAGCCCACAACACAGCACACGCACTAATAAGTATTCCCAAAACCCCAAAAATAAACTTGGGCTAAACTAAGCCCACCATCATGTTCAACAGTAAGCCCAAATGCCCACCCAGCCCAAACGCTAACATCATCACCTCACCATTTATGTTTACATCGTTGCTATTTACAAAAACATGAGGGAGCAAAATAAATCCTCCCAGACTTAAATCTTTTTTTTTTTTAACCGAACTCCCAGACTTAAATCAATCAAATGTCTAATGTGCACTTCTCTCTCTCTCTCTCTCTCTCTCTCTCACCGTTTGTTTTACTGTGTCTATTTATGTCATTAGGAGATGAAGCAGCTTCAACATTTTATCCATCCGTGGCATCCATTGGTCTTCAATGAAGACAGAATTTACGGCAAATATTGTGAAGGGTGCAATTTACCAATATTGGGTCCTAGCTACAGTTGTAAAGAATGCAATGAGTTCCATCATCATAAATCTTGTGCGGAACTACCCCTTGGGTTGCTGCACCATCCCTTGCACCCATTACATCCTCTTATTCTCTTTTATGAAGGGACATATCATCCTGAGCTTGAGGGAAAAAAGCGCAATTGCGAAGTCTGCAAACAATTTCGTGGGGAATACTGTTATTTTTGTTGCCGATGCAACTTTAAGCTTCACATCAAATGTGGTTCTTTAGCGCCCACCACGGAAGCAACTAAAGTCCACCACCACCCATTGAGCCCCTATTGGAAGTGGATGACTTTCACTTGTGACCTTTGTGGCAAAGAAGACAAAGGTATGCCCTATGTGTGTACCTCATGTGGTTTTGGGATTCATACAAGATGTGCTAATTTCCCAGGCAGACTCAAAGTCGTACGACACAATCACCCCCTCAACCTCATCCATTCTCTTGAACTCCATCAATCCAACTCCCAATTATGTCAACTTTGTTTTCTAAAAGTGGACACAAACTATGGCCATTACTATTGCTCCATATGTGATTTCGCTGCCCACCTTAATTGTGCTACGAGCCGGAGAAACATGGAAGACATAAATTTGCTGGAACTTAAAGAGGAGGAGTCCGCCGAGTCAAAAGCTATGCTAGAAAATCTAGATTCAAAGCTCGATCAATTCGTTGACTCAGAAATTTGCAAAATCATAAAAACCACTGTGGGGGAGGACGGAACTGAAATTGCCACAGAAATCAAACACTTCAGCCATGAGCATGACTTAAAGCTTACTGATGAGGTTCCAAATAACAAAATTTGCGACGGTTGCGTACGAGCTATTCTCCCTCCATCTTTTTACAGTTGTGTCAAATCCAATTGTAGGTTCTTTCTTCATATATCTTGTACTAAATTACCCAAAATAAAACGACACCCACTTCATCGACACCCACTCACCCTCACTTTTAGATCAAATAATCTTGATTGGTTTGAAAGGTGTGGTGCATGTCGTCAATTGTGCAGTCGCTTACGCTACAAATGTGATAAATGCTACATAAAACTCGATGTTCAATGTAGTTTAACCTCAAACACCCTTGCTCATGCCTGTCACGAGCATCCTCTTTACCTCTCTATCACAAACTATGAACAGAAGTGTAGTATTTGTGATTCTGAAAAATACCTAGTGTTCCGTTGTACCACTTGTGAATTTATTCTAGACTTCAAATGTGCTACACTACCACAAACCGCATGGAACAACCAACATGAGCATCCCTTCACTCTATGTTATGCTCCCGAAGATGACTCCAATGAATATTATTGTGATATTTGTGAAGAAGAACGAGATCCCAAACAATGGTTTTACTACTGTGCAGATTGCAGTTTTCCTGCTCATTTCGAATGTATTCTTGGATATGACCCAAATATAGAATAACATATAATAGCCACATGTTTGGAGATGCTACACATTAATTTGATTGTAAATACAGTGTTCAATGACATAAATGATCTATATCAATGTGCCCAGTGTAATTTTTAGCATTCATGAAAATTGTTTATAGAAAGACCAATGTTATTTTTATCTGTATATTTTCCTTTTGTGTTGAGCCTTACTTCTTTGTTGTTGAATCTAATGTGTTATTATGGCTATCTATTTGTGTAGTTTAGGGGGAATTTTCATTTTATTTTTTCCCCCTTTTGTGAAAAGTTTTTTTGTGCTATCAAATTTATTAATCAATTCAGTCATTTGCTGATTAAAATTGAAATAGTAGTGCAGACCATGGATTCATTTTATAACCCTGTTTTATCACAAAAATCATGGCTGAAATTAGAGAGTGCTTCAGTTAGCAATTCTGTTTTTTCAAGTCAAATCTTTGTGGATAACAATAATGGGTCATACACTATCCATCATCTAGCTTAGGATGTTAGCACTAACGAGATGGAGAGTTTGTCTTTGATGGAAAGGTCTAAAGATAGAGGAGTTAGATGAACAATGGAAGAAGCAGGGGATAGAATATGATCGGTATCACTTGAAGTGAAATGCTTTGTAGAGGGAAAAGAAATGCTATCCTGGATCTTATTAATGTGGCTGATTAGCACAAGAATAATAGAAAACAAGAGCTATTTTTGAGTTCTTAAGTATTTCTATTTGGCACAATCCTTCAAGTTTGGATGTTGTAATAGCTTGGATATTTCAAGGAAAGCTTTGCATACTCATAGAAGGTTTTAGAATTTCTTAATGAGTTATCCATTTTGTATTACTATCTAGAATTTCACATGTCAAACAGAGATTTGTGTATGTGCAGAGATTTATTATATTTTTAAAGAAAGAAACAAACTTGTAATAAATAAATAATTAGAACTATAAGACACTGATAAATTGTAGATGGATTGAAACTACAAGAGAATGTATTGTAGGCTGTGGTGTCTACGATTTTAGTAGTAGTCATATTATTTACTCATATTCTTACACCAAAGGTATTGAAATACGGGGAAAAAAAAAAGAAAAAAAAAAAAGAAAGAATTTTCTTGTTATTGCCTTAAGACAGTATGGTTTTAGATCAACAACTGGCTTAATATATTCAAGCAATGAACCTGTCCATTCTTAGAAAAAAGCTGATTCCATTGAGGATAAGCATTAGAAAGTTAAGGTATGTTACTTTGTCATTGTAATAAGTGATTAATCCATTACTTTAAATAAGATGTTGGTAACTGATAGTGACATCTAGAGTTAATGGTCAGAGCTGTCATCTATGTGATAAGGTTGGTCCATTAAATCAAGCAAAGCTAGGTAACCTCAAGATATCATTAATGTTATCCCCCACCCCTCCCCAGACATGGATGTAGTATGTGGAAAAGCATTGGAATAAAATGAGATAGATTTCTACAGCACATTAATTTTGATGTTGGCTATGATAGTTGGATACGATGCTGACATGACCATTGGTGTGGAGATCAACCTTTAAGGGTGGCTTTTCATTCTTGTAGGCTAGTTCTATGATAGAGATTCTTTAGTGGAATATTTGCTAGTGAGATAGGGTGAGGGGACGAAGAAGTTGGGATGTAAGGTCCTTCGGGACTTTAATGACTGGGACTTAGAGCTGGTGGCATCATTCCTCCATCTTTTAGATGATCATATCCCCAATAGAGAGGGAGGTGACTAAGTGAGATGAATGTTGAAGAGAAATGGGGAATTCAGTGTCCACTCATTCTATCCAGTTCTATGGGGCTCAAATGCTGATATCTTTCCTTGGAAAGGCATTTGCAGGGTTAAGGCTTCACAGAGGGTCTCCTTTTTTTTGTTTGCACCACGGCATGGGGAAAGATTCTTACTTGTGAGGACCTTATCAAGAGGGGTTATACCATTGAGGGTTGGTGTTGTATATGCCAATGTAGTAAGGAGACAGTGGATCATATTTTGATACACTTACAATAACTTGGTCATCGCCTATTGGAATACTCAGTGTTGAAATCAATTGCAGGGACAAAATTGCACAATGGCAGTCAATAAATTGCTTGGAATAGTCCTCAGATGCCAGTAGAAACCAAGGGCTTTGTAAGTAACAATGACAGCCCAAAAACGAAGACTCAGATTGAGATTGTATATAATAGAGAGAGATTAAGAATGGAGGCTCAACTCAAGTTTGTAAATATTAACAAAGAAGGCCTGGAAATGGAGAATGAAGTTACTAAGCTTACTAAGCCTAGTAAGCTTAATGAAATTGATTGGCTTGGTATCTAGTAAAAATGAAAAACCAAACAAAGTGGGTATGTATGTATATATGTTATTTCGAAGCAATACTATGGTTGTTTGAAGCATATAATACTTGACACTTCATGCTATTCGCTAATGTTAGCAAAAGAAATGCTATTTGCACACTTTGTTATACACTTATTTTTCACACCCGATCTTTGGACCTTTATTTGAAATTAAAACGGACATCACACATTTCCTTGAATTTATAATCTGCAATCATTTTTTCATGTGTAGTTTAGGGGAGAACTTTCGTTTTTTTTCCCCTTTTGAGTTGAAGCCTATTCAGATTGTTCTTTTGTACCTCTCAAATCAATTAATGTGTTGTCACATTTATTAAAGTACGATTTTAATTCTACCATCAGCTTACTAAATTCTTCATTGTACCTACCAATGGTGGTGCAAGTAACAACCTTGAGCTGGGCTTTTTTCTGATTTTGTAATCGTCTGGCTAATTGTATTTTTTTTTTCTTGGTGGATTTTGATAGTTTGCAGCTGATCTACATTTGTGGTAGGTGCATTTGGGTGTTTTGAACAAAATTTGGGCTGGTTGTGGCTTTGCATGTGTGTTTGGGTGTTGGTTGTTGATGATGTGACCTTTTTGAGGCTGTGGGTGGTGTTTCGTGTTTGACAAAAGGTATTAGTGAACTCAAGTTTTAATCTGCATTGATTACATAATGTAGAAGCAAATAAAACTTATAACTTTAAGAATACAACATTTTTTATTTTGGGCAAATTACAAATTCTTTGAAGGTCCTTGAAATTTCTTAGACGTTTGCTATATATTTTTCTTAGATGTTTACCAAAAACATCAAGTTTGTTCCCTTCCAACTATGGGGGAAACATCTTAGATGAAGTGCAACCATGCAGTCATAGAGAAGATAAGAATCCAAAAAAACGGAGCCAAACGACCAAAAAGAGAAAGTTGGCTTTCTTCTTAGTTTTTAATCATTTGCTTTATTTTTTTTTTTCACTTGATTTCCTCTTTTATGGTGGTTGCCTTGTGGATTACCCAGAATGCTGAAAGCAATCTTTCAAGGGTTTTGTAAATAATAATGACAGCTAAAAATGAAGACTTAGCTGGAGATCATAAATTATAGAGAGAACTGAAGAATGAAGCTTCGACTCAAGTATGTAATAGTAACAAAGAAGGCCTGAAAATGGTAAATCATTTTGAAGATGAAGATCCTGAGCTTGATTAGAGGTATGTTCCTATTTTGGTTTAAATGGTTATTGGACATAAAAAATGAAGTTATTGAGCTTGTTAGTGTTGATTGGTTTGGTATCTTGTAAAGTTGACAAGCTGAACAAAGTGGGTATATATTTACATTATTAGTGATCACTTTTATGCTATTGGCTTATGTTAGCACAAGAATGCTATTTGCACACTTTGTTGTACAACTGTTTTTCACACCCAACCTTTAAACCTTCAGTTAAAATTAAAACAGAAATCACATTACCTTGAATTTCTAAAAAATGCAATCAGTTTTCCCCTATTACTCAAAGTTTGTAATCAAGCACACATACTATAAGATGCTACATATTGGGACCTTTTTTTCCCTCATTTTTAGAAATGGTATGCGGACCATTTTATTCTCAGGGCATGATATCTATAATGGTCCTCTGTTGGAAAAAAAGAACACCCCCACTGACCCCCCCCCCCCCCACCTCTCTCTTTCAAGACACCCTCCTCTCTATGCATACATATGATCTTTTTATGGAAACAACTCCCACTTATTCTTTACAGGTTGTCTAGACAAAAGTTGCAAGCGATCTTATCATTAAAGTTGGCTATTCAAGCTTTTATTTGCACAAGGTGCAGTCAATTACTCTGTTCTTAATAAAAGATGAATCAATCTTTCTGTGTCTGACAAATGTAAAGCTGACATCAAACCCTTAGAACCTTCATTAAAAATACTGACTCATCCAGATAATTTGCTTCCGTATTGTGTCCTGTATTCAATCCAAAGAAGAAAAACATAGCAGTCAAATGAATTCATTCTCCTTTCTTGTTGGATTTGAAACCATGATATGTTGTTGTATCCCAAAATCCTTGAAATTTACCTGCAAGCCTAAATAATAAATTTTTCAAAAACCTTAATTCTTACATCTTGATTACCCTTCCTTAATATTTTAACTCAACTCAACTAAGCCTTAATCCCAATTAAAATGGAGTCAGCTATGAGTTATTATCAATTTAATATTCAAGATATTCAATCTGCTTAATATTTTGCTAATATACTGAAAACAATATCTTTATAAACATTCATGATAACAAGTTCAAATTCGTTAAATTTTAACTAAATTATTTTTTGTTATGTCAGCTCCATATGGTTACAAGAAGTGTACATTTGAACAGACTAGTATTCCAAAGTATTGGCCAGAGAGACACTAGCCCCATTATCCGACCAAACAATCTTCCAGGTGGATCAAAATCTTTTGAATTAGTAGTTAAATTTTGTTATGGATGGATGGTTGACAGCAGCCAATGTTGCTGCATTATATTTTCTGCTCATTCTTTAGAAAAAATAGTGACAATCTTGGAAAAGGAAATCTAATATCCAAAACAGATGTTTTTATTAAGCTTCTTAATACTTACATCATGGGAGGGAAATTTTTTAAATTTTTCAGAAGCAGTGAACCCATTTCTGCTTCTGCCAAAAAGTTGGAACCAAAAAGTTACAACTTGTGAAAAGATTGTCAGAAGCCTTTGCTTGGAAGGCCTTCACCCATCCACGGGCACTTGGAAATGACAATGTACAGTGCTTGTATGTTCTTGCAAATAATGTTGAGAACTCAAAACTTAAAAAACAAAACAAAACGATGTATTAATTGGTGGTTTGAAGATTTTTCATTTCTTCAAATAGATAATTTTTTCATAGAAATTCAAACTATCAAAAGTAAAAGGGATGAGATCAGAGCTTGTAGGATCATGCATGGTCTATTGGACTACAAAATGGCTTTCCCAAAATGCTTTTGGATTTCACAATTTGGCTCCCAAACATCTAAACCATCACTTACAAAGAGTTACAACTGAACACTTAATTAATGTGCTCCCTATGGAGAAAATTCAGTTTCCTGCAGTTCTCTGCTACACCTTCTCAAGGTTGGTTTAACCATAAAAATAAATTATGAATTATATATGTTAGAAGAATTGCTTCAATGTTGGTGCAATGTCATGTCTTTGATCTCTTGGTAAAGAATTATGAAGACAATAATAATAATTATGATGTGGGCATTGTTATTAGTGTGGTAGAATCTTATGCTATTTTTGTTTCAAGAAAACTTGCACCAAAAATATTTTCCGTTCGAAGATTGATAGATTGTTGTCTTACCCTGGTTGCAAGGGATGAGAACTTAGTGCAAAAGTTTTCAGTCACTTGCAGAAACATTGCCAAAAGATGCACAGTAATGTGATGACAACCTCTCTAAAACCATTGACATGTATCCCATGGTACAGAAATTTTTTCATTCTTAGTGATGATTACATTATTTGAAAATTGAGTTTCTAAGACCTACAATCATAAAATAGAGATTTACTTTATTTAAACGAAGAAGTACAACTTTTCTTTTGGGTACTTTATTGGATATTTCAATCTTCAATGGGCTATAAATCTCTTAAATTTCAAATCTTAACCCTGGACAACCAGTGTTGTTGAATTATATAGCATTTTATTGACAAACTTCAAAAACTTGTAGACTCACATCTTAATTAGTCACAGAAGCACTTAAATTTAAGTTCCAATTGACCATTCTTTTGAGACCATTTATGCACGTACACCCTAGGTTGATAAAAGAAGAAAGAGTGAGTGGATGTAAAAGCACTGGAATACCATAGATTATCACAAGAAACATAAGAGAACATGATGAGGAACTACCGGCTGCCCTTGAAAATCACAACACGTTTCATCCTCTTAGAGCAAGTAAACGTGACAAGGTCAATGAGAGCTTTTGAATCAAATTACTAAAGAACAAAGACTCTGACAATTATTAGAGTATCTAAAGGTTTCAAAAATGGATGGATGATTTTGCAGAAAGGGAGATGCTGCAAGTAGTTGACACAATGAAGGTGCAACTCAATGACTTAAAAATGCGTAAGCTAAAGCTGCAAAGACAAGTGAAGATATGGACCAATTTGAAGGGAAAACTCTGCTTCGTAAGAAAAAATTATGGTTGGATTTCTGAACCTGCTATCTTGAAATTGAAGCGTGCCTTATTATGTTTTTAGGAATCTAAAACTGTATATTTGTATCTTCTTAATATTTTTCAGTGTAAAAGAGGAACCTTTCACTACCATGGTCGATATAGTTATGGCAACCCATTTGAGACAACCTTGTTTCTTGTTGGAGAATGTATTAGAAGCATCCTAAAATATTGACAAGAATTTTGGTAATATTTTCTGCATTAGACAGTGCTTCATAGTTTTTGGAACTTGATCATTATATTAGCGCTCATATATGAACTCAGCCAGTTTCATGTGCACTATTACCAAGATAGACTTGCCTCATAGGACTTGAACCATATTATGAAAAATGATAAAGCATAGATAACAGAAATGCATTGTATTGAAAAAAATTGATATGACTCATTCTCCCAATATAAAGAAAGTTTTTTTTTTTTTTCAATTCCTTTCACACCTTTTCTTTCTTCTGCTTCCATTCTATTTCATTTCCACGATGAAGAAAATGTTGAGGGTTGGAACTTGGAAATGGCAAGGAGAAGATAGTGGTAGCACCAATGGTAAGGAAGTTTGTAGTGGTCAGAAAGTAGTAACTCTTGGCTATTTAGGACTAGACTTACAACAAATCATGTTTGTGGGATAGCCTCAAGATTTCACTTTCAAGGAGTTTGAAGTACACATTTTAGGTAAGATGAATAAGGATAGTCATAGAGCTCTTGAGGCATGGATTTCTTTAGAAATATCAATTTATGATGTTGACACTCATGAAATTTATCCTCTAAATTTGTCAAAGAAATAGTCATTTTGGTCCAAACCAACACCTTTTATTGATTAGAGCCTGAGAAAAGAAATATCTTTTTATCCTAATGCAACAATGATGGAGCAACCAGCTTGTTATGATTTGGAAGAAGCAAGAGAAGAGTTTCCTTATTTGATGAGTCCTTTAGTTTTAGTTTTCATCACAAATGTACAATTTGGGATGTACAATTTGGCAGTAATACCATAAAGGGAGGGGGACCAAGGCGCAGGTGGCGGAAGCACAACTGATAATAATAAAATGGAAAATAATACGATTGAAAGTAAGGCGGTAGAACCAGCCAAGCAGTTATATCAAAATAATCAAAGTATTGAAAACAGAAGTGTTTATTGAAAGTAGTTCAAAACACTTACAGCAGTAGTAGTTACAAGATTACAATGATCAACAGGGATAGTAGTACAAGGCTTGAAGGCTAGTCATTAATCTAGTTACAAGCTTTGTAGGAAATAGTGAGAAACTCAATGTGTTTAGGAGACTCTAAGGAAATCCTAAAGAAAGCTCTCAGACTATTCTGAAATAAGCTCACAAAGAAAATTTCTGAGTTTAGCAATAAGGGACAACCCCCCTTAAATAGGCAAATAAAGCAGTGAATAGTAAAAGTGAATAGTGATGTGAATAGTAACGTTTTTACTATTCATATCAGGACCCGTGAGGGGCATCAAAAACAGTAGAAAGCTTCAGGAGCACCTTTTCAGGAGCCGAAAGTATCTTGGCATGGAGTGCCACAAGTAGTCAATAAGAGAATCATTTCCAGGTAAATAATGGTGAAGGCAGCATCATTATTGGCGTAGGTTGGCGTGTAGTGCCAAAAGTAGTCAAAATCATTTCCAGGATGAAAGTTGGTGAATATATATATATATTCTTAAAGCTTGGTACTAGTACCAAGATGAGCATACGTAGAATTGATCGTGGTGCTATAAAGTAGTCAAAGAAGTCAATAATGAAGTTGCATGTAGCATTATTGGTAGCATGTAGCATTATTAGCCTTTGGTGCTGGCTAGGCAAATAATCAATGGGATCCAGTAGAAGCACCTTCTGAAGGATAATCCCAAACTTGGCAGGGGTCCCATGGGGGATCTTCATTACACTCATGACCATGATAGGTGCAATATTTGTTGCAAAGTCCACAATAAAACATAGGATCATAAACAGGATCTCTTGTGAGAAATATTCTTGGGTCAGCATGGCTTGTCCATTGAAGATGGCGGACAGCTGAAGCATAAGGTTTATTTATGAAAACAGAAATTCTATCTGTGCTGCCAACAAAATGGTAATCTTTCCATAATTCCTGGCTGACGTCTAGAATCTGATTATTGAAATAACTTCTCCAACATTTAGCAAGAGCAAATGGTTGTTTGTGGGAAACATAAGTATTACCATCATACCATTGGCCTTAGTAAGTATATCCGTTAATAAGGACAAGGTGCTTGGAGGGTTGAACATTCATCCAATCATTTATTATCCATTTTGGAAGAGTACTCCAGCATCGAATAGTAACAAGAGGGCCTTCATTTTCAATAGCTTTTTTGATAATATCAGGAAATTGACTAATTTGGCTATGGTCCGTTATTTTTATGAACCATATGAAGCCAAATTCAAACATTTGGGATAACCAGAAGGGATCACCAAAAAAATTTCTCTTAGAGTCATCCTCATAATTGATCAAAAGGCTAGGAAAATGGTGGCTCTTCTCATGGACTCTGAGACTATGTTTGAAATGCTTTTCCCATTTCTTTTTTAGGTAAACACTATTGGGACCATTGGGTTCCATAAGAGTTGGAGTGATGAGAATCAAAATTTTGAAATATTTGAGCTAAAGATCAAGATCCTTGCTCATGACCTTGCTTTCAAAAATACAAGCTTGTACTTCTGGTGGCAAGTTGGCAACGACACTTCTTACAAAGGATTAAGACTTAAGACTCAATCGAGCATAATCAGTACCCATTATGGTCTTATGATCCATGGAATGGATTTCCTCCTTGCCAAGGAGTTGACCAATAAGAGAGTTAACTCCGGAGTTATCAGGGTGAGCAGGTTAACTCCTATGAGTCTCATTTTCAAGGGTATAGTTAATAAGGTAATCATTGTAAATTTCATTTTGGGCTGTAAGGTTAACAAGATGGATTTCCAGGGCCTGGAGGGTTCTTTTGAATAGATTGCACTGGGTTGTTTTGAAAGCAGCTTGGAGGTTGTCAAGGATATATTTTATGGAATCTGGTAATTCACTATAGATTCCACTGTGAAACTGTAATTCTTTTGACAAAACTTCCTGCAGAGCAATAATCATGTCACTACTAGAGTATGCAACCTCTGCTGGTACATTCTCCTGAAGGGATGTTGCATAACTGGATGTTATTCCAGAAGATGCGCCTTCATGCATTACAAAGGATTGTCCCGCTGGGATTCCTTTGTCTTGAGGATAGTCCTGTATAGGAGCTTTCCCCTTGTTCTTTTTCTCTGCCGAAGAAGTCATTACCTTCCACTTATGTGGGGTTTGAATATTTTCTTTCTCCTACTGGGCAAGGAAAGAAGCGTTAAAACCTTTAAAAAGTTTTGCTTTAAATTTATCATTTAAATATGTTGGTACATATATATGTTGTGCAGGACAGCAATAAAAAGAAGTAGACCCAGAGGAATAGGCTTTTTGAATGCTGTTGGGGAATATGGTTGACCTAGGGGACTTGTGGTTCCTAGCAGGGTTTTCTTTAACAATTTTAGAGCAAACATCATGTAACAATTTATTAGAAAGCTGTTCAATAATTTTTTTATACTTAATTTCTTGCTTAAGGAAATTAAGATGCTTGACTTTATCATGAATAAGATTAAAGACATCATTCTCAGCATTTTTTGAACAAAATTTGAACTTCACTTTTTGTCCCAAGGGATCAGTAGTAATTCTATCATGTTCAACAAGAAAGGGATACAAAGAAGCAATGAAAGGCAATCCAAGTATCACTTTATTAGTCATATTTTTAACAAGCACAGAAGGTATCTTAAAACAAACATCAGAATGGCAAACATGAGCATTGCTCAATTCATATTTAATTTTCATTTGTGTGCCATTAGCAGATACCAATCTTTCAGTTGATTTTTCAAAATATTTGGAAGGGATCAAACCTTCTTGAATGCAATTAACGTCAACACCAGAATCAATCATGGCAATAGTATCAAAAGCATAATCATGTGAAACAACAATTCTAACTTTAGTAAACCATTTAGGAGGCATTATATGTTTAACAAGAGCAAGCTGATTATCATTCCAAGTAATCAGGTTATCAGAAACATTACCAGAAGGAGGAGTTTGTTGAGAAGATCCTTCTCCATCTTGGTGCTCATCATTATCAGACAAGTTTTTATCCAGATTTTTGTCAATTTTGAGAATCAATAATTCTTGTTTAAGATCAATATTATCTTTTTTAATGTTTTTAACATCAGTTTTTAATTGAATTATCTCTTGTTTAACATTGTTAATTTCTTTTTGAAGATCGTTAACAGTTATTTCTTTGGATCGATTTTTATTAAATCTTTCCAAGGTTTCTTCAAAGTTAATAAGAGCTTTGGGTTTTTTAACAGTTTTGTCTCTTGTTAAGTTTTGTTTAAACTTATCAAGGAGTTCTTTCTGAAGCATAGAGTTTTCAATTTTAGCAATAGTGGTTAATAACAAATGTTCTTGTTCTTCTTCTTTGGTTAAAACATTAAGGGTTTTCATAGCATTACCACAAGATCCTTTACAACCAAATCTTATATTAGGGGTTTCGGAAGAATCACAAGACTGATAGGACGAATCTGATGAGGAGGAGAAATCCTCTTCAAAAGACTCACTTGAAACAACAAATTCAAGAATCTGAAACAGTTCATTTTGATCATTATCATTAATGTTTAGCTTTTTTAATTTGTTTTTTAGTTTACCAGGCTTTTGGGTACAGTCTTTACTGAAATGGCCAAATTTGCCACAGTTAAAGCACTTACCTTTACCCGATCTTTGTTTAACATGTTTTCTAAAAGCAGGTTTCTTTTCAGAATAAAAATCATTGGGTTTAACAAAACTGTATCTTTTATGCTTTTTATGGGAATAACTTTTGTAAACCTTATCATGTTTACTTTTTCCTTTTTGCCTAGAAGGGGCAATAGGAGGTAAACCATATTGTTCACAGAAATTACCTATTTCATATTTAGCTTTCTTTTTATTTTTTAATTGTTGTCGTAAATATTTTTCATCATTACACATGTTAATACCAAGTATTTTAATAGTACTGAAAATATCACCATAGGTTAGATTATCATAATCAATAGAATCACTTTTACCCATTAGTTCTTGTTTTACCTTATGAGCAAAAATAGGAGGGAGGCCATCAATAAACTTCTCTTTCCAGTAAGCTTTTTGAGAATCATTCCGAAGCATAACCCTGGAGAGAAAGACATCTTGGTACCATCTATAATCAGACATAGTAGGACATTTCAAATTATTCAGATAATCAGAAATGCGAGATGAAATATTAGATGGAGTACCAACAAAATGTTTGAGAATAGTATAGACCAAGGTATTGACACCATCAGGAATACCTCGACCAATATCTTCATCAAAAATAGGCATGCCATCATCATCTTTTTTAACAGAATGTTTAATAAGTTCTCTGGATTCTTCTGTGAGATGTTTATCCCACCAACCACAAAGAGTACCAGAAAATCCAGTGACAAGCAAGTTAACAACATCAGGATGATCAAGATCATTATGATTGTTCATGTATGCAAAACCAACCATAGACATGTGAGCAAGTTTGTTAATAATTTCTTGTTCAGACAAACCATCAATATTCCACTTATACATTTTACCGGCAGAAACAGAAAACTGAGTTTGAAAAGATCTTTCTTCAAACTGCATATCAGGAGGAGTAGGTTTTGGATACCAGTTTTTTGTAAAAGACATGGAATTGGGTTTTCCAATAAATCTTTTCATTTCTGGTTGTAATTCATCAAAAACATTTTCATAAGAAACATGAGAAGATGATTCAGAATCTATTGTTTCTTCAAAAACAGGTTCTTTTTCATTTCTTGAAATAGCACAAGCAGCACTTTTAGATGCAGAAGCCTGCTCGGTTTTAATTTTTAAATCAAAAAGCATCTTTTCAACTTTGTCAAAAGTTGAATTTTGGGAAGCAACTAAATCTACAGTTTTACTCTAAGAGGTTTTGGAACTAATCTTTTCTCTTTGATCACTCAAATCAATCAAAGGAATCTCAGGTTTTGGAGCAACAGTTTTTTGAACAATTTTTTCTTCAATACGGTCAAGCTGTTGACCAATGATATGCAAAGATTCGTTAGCAAAATTGTTTTGTTCAATAATAGCAGAAACAGGGATTTTATCATCAGTAATTTTGAAAGGAGAAGCTTTCACTTCAACTTTCTCATTAGCACTTTGGCAAGTGATTAAAACAGTTTCAAGAGGAGGATGACTAGACCGAATAACGATTTTGTCTGGTTTAACAAAATTAGATTTTCTGATAACATTTAAATAATTAGTATGAACATCATTTTTTGAAACATAATAATTTTCAAGATAATCAAAAAACAAAATATGTTTTCCTTCTTCAACCATTTTTTCTTTCCATTTCCTTTTGACTCTGTCTTTTTCTGACTGAGCAAAAGTATCTTGGTAATATTTCCTTTTTGGGCGGTTTTTCAATAACATAAATTCATTATATAGAAAAACCATATCATATTCAAAAGGTTCGAATCTAGTAATGACTCGTAATGAATTATGAAAAATAGGGGTTTCAATAGGAGGAAAATCAGTAGCAGAAGGAGCATCAGATTTTGCATCTTCTTCATCTTCATTTGTATTTTTGTCAATATCAGAAAGAAATTCAGTTTTGGTTGAATAAAAAGCATTGCTAACTTGAGAGGTGTTACTAGCAACTCCTTTTAGCTTTAAATCTTGTTTTCGAAAATTCTTTTTCAAAAACTCATCAATTTCGTGATCTCTTTTAGCAAGACTTTCAGACCCAGCAAAGGCTTACTCATCACAAATGTTCAATCGTATTATTTTACATTTCGTGATCTTTCGGCTTCACGGGCCTTACTGTTCGGACTCGGGAATTCACTTTACGACTACATGGGTCCCAACGACGGCAAGATCGACACAACAACGAAGGGTCACAAGGTCAGACAGATACAGGAAAAATAGGGAAACACAACAACTCTACCGGCGGCCAAGGAAAGAATGGCTCTGATACCATAAAGGGAGGGGGACCAAGGCGCAGATAGCGGAAGCACAACTGATAATAGTAAAATGTAAAATAATACAATTGAAAGTAAGGCGGTAGAACCAACCAAGCAGTTATATCAAAATAATGTAATTGAAATTAAGGCGGTAGAACCAGCCAAGCAGTTATATCAGAATAATCAAAGTATTGAAAACAGAAGTGTTTATTGAAAGTAGTTCAAAACACTTACAGCAGTAGTAGTTACAAGATTACAGTGATCAACAGGGATAGTAGTACAAGGCTTGAAGGCTAGTCATTAATCTAGTTACAAGCTTTGTGGGAAATAGTGAGAAACTCAATGTGTTTAGGAGACTCTAAGGAAATCCTAAAGAAAGCTCTCAGACTATTCTGAAATAAGCTCACAAAGAAATTTTCTGAGTTTAGCAATAAGGGACAACCCCCCTTAAATAGGCAAATAAAGCAGTGAATGCCAAATTGTACATTTGTGATTAGTCCGCATAATTTTGTGGTACTTATTGAACTTATCCAAGGAATTATTCTGTCTTCAAAACTAGTGCCATTTTTTTTCCGTGAAACCAGATTTTCAAGTTTATATTAAAAGAAGTTAGAGTAAGAAATGTGGTTTCTAGAGATCCTCGAGCACCTAATCTATTCCCTTGAGTGTATGTAATTCCCTTATTGCACAAACACCAACTTATTACAGGGCAAAACCCATGGAGTTGCCCTCAAGATTTTGGCTAGAGGTTTCAAAGGCATAATTTCATGAATACCATAAGGCCTTAGGAACTACCAAGTCAAGCCCTTAGGGTTACTTGAGCTTATATTAAACTTTTATTGCTTAGGTCATGCTTGATGGCAATGGTTCCATTTGTAATTTTTTGGATGAATAACTAGGTATGATTTTATGTTTGATTAAGGAATTTTTGTAACAACTGCAATGTCATTTCAAAGTGGATAAGCAATAAACTTTCAACAAAATTTCGTTGCTCAATTCACTAGAATTTAAAATTTTCACATTCATTCTTATAATGCTGACAAATAAAAATCAACATAGAGATATACTCCAACTGTTGTCATTGACGTCTATAAATAATTTACCTACCATGATACAATTAATTCTATGAATGCTTTACTTTTTAGCATTAAAAAAAAAAAATCTTGCAGCTCCATTACAAGTTTATTGCACCAAAAAATAGTATTAAGAAGTTTGAAGATCTACTGCACCAGTTGGAGAACTAGGAACAAATGAGACAAAACCCTGTCCACCAAATACTGGACTCATGAACTTGTCATCAAACTTTCTCCAAAAATAGTGAACAGTTGAAGTGGGGTTATTTATTAGCAAGCTTAAGCTACCCTTCTGGCGGGCAGGTTCATTACTACCACCTTGATCACTTGGGTCACCATTTTCAAGGAATAATATTTGTAAGTCATCTAGACTTGGTATGTCAGTTGCATCTGAATGTGCTGGTTTTGCATTCCATAATAGCACTGCTTCGATAAGCGGCTTTGTTATGGAACCAAACACCTGTTTTGAGAACAAGGAAAAGATCACATCATGATTTTCAAGAATGTCATGATGTACATTTTTATTGAAAATTAAAAGTTGGTATGAGTCTTATTGATGATTATCTTCTTCTATATATAGGCCAGAAACAAACTAGAAGCTGGACATCATTATGAAAAAGTTAGAAGTCATTAAGGATTTTTTTTGGATTAAAAAATGAAGTTAAAAAAAAAAGAAAAGAAATGAGTGTGAAAATAGATTTCATGAGAAGAACTACTGATATGTTTGACTAAAGCCGACCTTTCAAAGATTTTCCCCTTTTTTTTCTTTTTTCACTGGAGTCTTTATACCCAACCAATTATTTTAATATCTTGCAAGATTTAATGACATCATTTTTTGGGTTCCTACTACATGAGAGTAAGGGCTCATGGGTTGCATCCATAGTGCAATAACAACATTCTAACTATAATGGACCTTAAAGCAAGGAAAATTGAAGATGAAGAAGCTAATTTACATACCACGGTACTAAACAAAACAACAATTATAGTTGAGGTGATCGTTAGTGCACTATCTTCCGTTAACGTCTTGTCAGAATTAACAAACTGCAATTGTAGATTGCAGAAGTTAATAACTGCTCAAGAATCAACATATTCAATTATTATTGACTCGAGATACTGTCTACTTACCTGGTTATAAGACAAGGCGATAGTTACTGCACCTCTCATAAGGCCTGCCCACCATATTATAAACTGAGGTTTCAGATAGTTAGCAAAGCTTGAACTAGAATCAATGGCGATAGCTAAGTGCTGAATATGTATGAAATTATCACCTATTTCTGTAGCTCAATTTTTGTACTTGGTCTTTTCTTTATAAAATTTGTAATATTGACGATAGGGAACACAAATGCTGCTCTTCCAACCAACACTAAAGCAAACAATGTTGAACTCATTGCAATGGAAGTTCGTGGGCTGAAGCAAAAGGCATGAAACCAATTAATGGTGTCAAATCCATAGGAAAAGAAAATGGAAAAGTCAATATATCACTTATCTTCTGAATGTGATAATTGTGATTTTACTTTGGTGAGAACAAAGAGAAAATAAAAATAGAATATTCTTATGTGTTGCACTATTATATATAGTATTTGTCTAACTGCCATTTTTTGTTCAATTGAGGGCTTGAGGCAATGATTTTCTATCTAGGATCTTAGAGAGTATGGTCAGTACCACCTAGCCTAGACCACTTAGAAGCAGGAGCCTCGTGCACTACATATGACCTTTTCTTTTATTTTCCTCTCCTTTTTTCCAAACATATTTTAGAGGTGATAGTTACAATAGCTACAAGTTATGATGCATTTATTTTGACCATTTTTATAGCAACATGAATGACGTGACATTTAATATCTGAATTTGGTAATTGTTGTTTCATATTATCTAAGACAATATACTAGCTGCCAGTTAACAATGAGCTCTGAAATGTGAAATAGGAAAGTAGTAAAATTACCTTGCTTTGCTACTTTTCCATTTATCAATGTCTAAGGCATCCATGCCAACATATGGGAATATAAAAGTCTCTGCAATGAACGATATTGTTGCAAATGCATGCCTGAGATCACCAAACCATTTTGAAGATTAGAATAGGTCATTGGAGCTTAATCTTCATTTGTATTCTTAAAATGTTAACACTTGTCTGGCCTAGTCATGTGCAAAGGTCAGAGTCCCTTATTTTTGTTAAAACGTGTAAATTGCAGACTGATAAGAATTTATTTAATAGAGCCACAAACGAGAGGATAGAAACAAAGTTAAATTACATTGGAGATTTGAAGTAAAAAGGGAAAGAGAACAAAGTAAATAGGTAAACATTTGAATCCTGACACCTTTTCAAATGAAATCCACCAAAGATTATTGTTGACTGAGAGATTTTTTTACATAAGAATATTGATTCCAACTTGAGAGAAACTTAATTGTGAAAGAAAAAAATCTTGACTTTTACATACCTTGCTTGCCAGCATTTCAATCTAGAGTAACTAATTGCCCTCTTTTTCTGTCAAATACTTATTTTCTGCCTAAGATTTTTACAAGCATTTATTGATTAAGACACCCTTTCTAAGTTCCTAAAGGGCCTATTGAGTAAATTCTTAGAAACATCTCAAATCACCAAGGGTTTGACACCTAGAAATCTCAGTCAATGTGTGGTTGCTATTGTAAACTTAAGTGGACAATTGTGACCCTTCTTGAAACCGTTATTCAAGTTGTTGCAATAGAAAACCATTATCATCATTATCAATAACTGATTTGGCTTGGTTGATGAGGTATTTGTTCATGAAAACAGGCTTGGTGATGGTGGGTTTCCAAACTTTTTGGAAACACACATTAATCCAAACTTTTCAAAAGTAGTCAACTTATTGAGTGAAGGAGAGGTATAAGGCAAGGTTGGTGGCAAAGGGTTTTACTCAAAAAAAAGGTTTAGACTTTATGGAAATCTTTTCTCCAGTTGCCAAGATGGTCTCAATCAAGTGCATTCTTGCAATTGTTGTTGTGAAAGACTAGTTCTTATGCCAATTGGATGTGAACAATGCCTTTTTGCATGGTGATCTCAAGGAAGAGGTTTACATGGCTCTTCCCCTAGGCTTTCACACTAAGGGGAGATGATTTGCAAGCTTAACAAGTCACTTTATGGGTTGAAACAAGCCTCTAGGCAATGGTTTTCTAAATTCTCCACAACCTTGGTTTATCAGTTAGCATTTCAACAGTTCAAGTCTGACTATTCTCTCTTTATTAAGGAGACCAAGTATGTTTTCATTGCCTTGTTAGTCTATGTGGATGATATCCTCATAGCAAGTAACAACAAAGTTGTTGTGAATGAGCTGAAGGTAATGTTGGATCAAAAGTTCAAATTAAAAGATTTTGGAGAATTGATATACTTCTTAGGTTTGGAAGTGGCCAGTTCTGCCCAAGGCATTAACCTTTGCCAAAGGAAGTATACATTGGAGTTGTTGAGGGATTCAAGCATGCTTGGCAACAAACCAGTTAAGACTCCTATGGAACAAAATTTGAGGCTTAGCAAATAGGAGGTTGATTGGAAAGTTGTAACTTATGTTGTGCTTAGTCTGAGTCAACTATGTCTCAATCAAGGAAGACTCACCTTCTTGCAGCAAACAGAATTCCGTAGTATTTGAAAGGTACTCCCGTTCAAGGCATTTAGGTTTTTGTGTTTTCTTGGAGATTCTTTAGTTTCATGGAAATCCAAAAAACAACAAATTGTTTCTAGATCATCTGCTGAAGCAGAATACAACAACAAACTGTTTCTAAATCATCTGCTGAGGCAGAATACAGGTCTAGTGGCAGTGTGTGAAATAGTTTGGTTACTCTTTCTTTTTTGAGATTTACAAGTGAAGCATCCTAGAGCAGCTAATATTTTGTGATAGTAAAGCAGCTTTGCATATAGGAGCTAATCCTATGTTTTATGAGAGGACTAAATTGATTCCCATGTTGTTAAAAATAAGGTCATGGAAGGTGGGCTAAATGTTAAGCAAAACTTAAATATATACGAATTAGTATTACTATTAGACCTACAATAGAATTTTGGGATCTTAAAATTTTCAATTGACATTGGTTACGATTAATAGTCTACCAATAGGATTTGACTAACAAGATTTTCCAAAATAATAATCATAAAAGCCATAAAATGCTCACACGTTCAACCCAACTGAAATTTATGCATTAAAAAAAAAAAAAGTCAAAATCCAACAATCCATTTCTCTTCAAGAAACTCCATACATTCACCGTCAAGAAATTCCAAACATTCACCATAATACATTGGCTTGCCTTAATAGTTTTCTTAAAGAGGATGACTTGTTTGGTTTGTATCCAACTTTTATTTATTTATTAGATCGTCTGGTTTGTATCCAACTTTTTAATTTCATTAAGTTATCTTAAAGTAAAGGATGATTTGTCTGGTTTGTATCCAACTTTTTTTAAGTTATTAATATTCCAAATATGAGTGAAGTAACTCAGTATATTTTAAACAATTAATTGCTAGCCATTGATCATCATCTCATCATTCGTTGACACTAGCTTATAACAGTATTCCTTCCAAACATCTTCAAAAACCTAGATTTAACCAAAAACAAAATGTAATTAAGGCAAGTCAACAAATATTAGTAGTGGAGTACATTTTGCGTATTACCAAAAAACAAAAGAACGAATAACTTCAACCAAAAAAAAAAAAAGGAACAAAAAAAAAAATTAAACGTGAAAATGAGTCAAAGCAAAAGAACTTGATCTGTAAGAAATCTCTTGAATCTAGAAACTCTCTGGCCTACAATTGCACACTATTTTTAGAAATTTAAATTCTACTCTAACTAAAAATTTATTATCAAAAAATTTAGAATTGATATATATTCAACCATGACTTTTTAATACAATCTCTCTTAACCAATAAGTCGTTCCTATAATCAAATCTCACACAATACACCTCACGTTATTGTATTTTATTTATTTTTTTCAAATTGCAACTTACACTTATATTTTAATTTAATAAGTTCTTTGCGTGTAGGATATTGAGCCAAAAAAGTTTACTATAAAGAAGCAAAAAATGCACACCCATTTAAGTTCTTGGTTCTTGTATGTAAGTTTTTATTTATTTATTTTTATATTCTCAAATTTGAACTCTTTTGTGTATGTTTTGGTTTTTAGTTTTGGTCATTGTATTTATTTAATTTATGAGTGTGTTGTATTTTTCAATTAGACTATCATTAGGAAAAAAAATCAATATTAAGGAACTATTTTTTAATTATTGTTTGTGTTGATTAGGGTATACATTATACATAGCCTAAATAGGAATGATCAAACTCATTCCATATATTTTATTAAGAAATTAACACAAAACACAAAGAAAATTTTAAAATATAAAAATAAATAAACACGGATAAAGTCTAAACTCTAAACAATCAGAACTTAAAATAATTTTTTATTAAAATTATTTACTTATTTTATAATTTATTCATACTATTTATTTAATAATTTAATTTTAATTATTTTAAAAATTTTAAGCTTAAATATAAATTTTCATCAAGTCGTGCATTGCACAGGAATAAAACTAGTTACTAATACAATAAATATTTTTTGCCATAAATATTGATATTTTCTTCTTTGGACAGCATGAAAATTATGCATCCATTTGGCGTATTTTATTTTAAATATTCATATTATGTTGCAAAGGCTAAAACTGTTAGAATAATAAATAAATTATTGGTTCTTAATCTTACACTAATATAATAATATTTGGATAAAACTTATGCATAACACCTTTTAAGTTTTTCTCTTAAGATTCTGTCATTTGATTGTTTAACTTAAAAAATACACTTCCATCTATGAAAAAAAGCCACATGGCAGAATCTTAAGAGAATAGAAAAACTTAAAGAATAACACCTAAATACTGTATTTAACTCTTGCTCATAATATTTTATCTCTATATATTAAGAGAACTCAGAAAGTTAGTTATGACTTAAAAAAAGTAAAAAATACTCATAATCTAATTAGATAATCTTTATTATTAAAAAATAAAAAAATAGGATTATTGTAATTAACAAAATTTAAAAAAAAAAACTACAGGATAAAAATTTTTCCTAAAAATTAGCACACTTTTTATCTAAATATATTTCATTTATAACACACTAAACTCAACAGTTTACTTCATTTCAAATCCTAAATTTTAAAAAAGAGTTTCATAGCAGTGCATAGTGCCTGTGATGACCCTAGCTTTATATTATTTATTTACCAAAACAACAAGAAAAAGAAAAAGAAATTTATCATAGTTAAGTAATGGGCCAGTGGGTGGTGAGTGGGTCTGGGCCAATGGTAGTAAGAAGACAGAGGTAGTTTTGTCCTTAAAACAGAAAATTAAAAACATCCATCAAAATTTTTTTTTTTCTCTCTCGCTCTCTCTCTCACTATCTCCATCTGTTTTCTCTTTCATCGAATCACACACCCAAAAATATTATTAAAAAAAAAAATCATTTCATTTCATTTCATACAACAATTATAGTTGAGGTGATCGTTAGTGCACTTTCTTCCGTTGACGTCTTGTCAGAATTTGCAAACTGCAATTGTAGATTGCAAAAATTAATAACTGCTCAAGAATCAACATATTCTATTGTTATTGACTTGAGATACTACTGTCTACTTACCTGGTTATAAGATAAGGCGATAGTTACTGCACCTCTCATAAGGCCTGCCCACCATATTATAAACTGAGGTTTCAGATAGTTAGCAAAGCTTGAACTAGAATCAATGGCGATAGCTAAGTGCCGAAGATGTCTGAAATTATCACCTGTTTCCGTAGCTTAATTTTCGTACTTGGTCATTTCTTTATAAAATTTATGCATAAAAAAAAAAAGTCAAAAACCAACAATCCATTTCTCTTCAAGAAACTACATATATTCACCGTCAAGAAATTCCAAACATTCACCATAATACATTGGCTTGCCTTAATAATTATCTTAAAGAGAATGACTTGTTTGGTTTGTATCCAACTTTTATTTATTTATTAGATCGTCTGGTTTGTATCCAACTTTTTTCATTAAGTTATCTTGAAGTAAATTTATTTTTAAGTTATTAATATTCCAAATATGAGTGAAGTAACTCGGTATATTTTAAACAATCAATTGCTAGCCATTGATCATCATCTCATCATTCGTTGACACTAGCTTATAACAGTATTCCTTCCAAACATCTTCAAAAACCTAGATTTAACCAAAAACAAAATGTAATTAAGGCAAGTCAACAAATATTAATAGTGGAGTACATTTTGGGTATTGCCAAAAAACAAAAAAACGAATAACTTAAAAAAAAAAAAAAAGAACAAAAACAAAATAAAATTAAACGTGAAAATGAGTCAAAGCAAAAGAACTTGATCTATAAGAAATCTCTTGAATTGCTTGATAGCTAGCAACTTAAACATGAGAGCCAAATGCATGCTGTTGTAAGAAAAGAAATAGACAAACTAGAAAATCCCTGGCCTATCATTGCACACTATTGTTCTAGGGATGGAAATAAAAGTTTCGAGCAAAAACAAAATTTTATACCAAAAGATTCCAACAATTATCTAAGTTTTAGAAATTTAAATCCTGCTCCAACTAAAAATCCATTATCAAAAATTTTAGAATTGATATATATTAATCGACCATGAGTTTTTAATACAATCTCTCTTAACCAATAAGCCATCCTTATAATCAAATCCCACACAATACACCCCAAGTTGTTGTAATTTTTTTTTTCAAAATGCAACTTTTACTTATATTTTAAGTTAATAAATTCATCTTACTTATTGTTATTTACTTATGAATTTGAGTGTAGGATATTAAGCCAAAGAAAGTTTACTATAAAGAAGCAAAACATGGACACCCATTTAAGTTCTTGGTTTTTGTATGTAAGTTTTTATTTATTTATTTTATATTCTCAAATTTGAACTCTTTTATGTACGTTTTGGTTTTTAGTTTTAGTCATTGTATTTATTTAATTTATGAGTGTGTTGATTTTTTCAATTAGATTATCATTAGGAAAAAATCAGTATTAAGAAACTATTTTTTAATCATTGTTTGTGTTGGTTAGGGTATATATTAAACATAGCCTAAATAGGAATGATCAAACTCATTCCATATATTTTATTAAGAAATTAACACAAAACACAAAGAAAATTTTAAAATATAAAGTAAATAAACACGGATAAAGTCTAAACTCTAAACAATCAAAACTTAAAATAATTTTTTTATTAAAATTATTTAATTATTTTATAATTTATTAATACTATTTATTTAATAATTTAGTTTTAATTATTTTAAAAATTTTAAGGTTAAATATAAATTTTCATCGAGTCATGCGTTGCACAGGAATAAGACTAGTTGCTAATACAATAAATAATTTTTGCCATAAATATAGATGTTTTCTTCTCTAAACAGCATGAAAATCATGCATCCATTAGGCGTATTTTATTTTAAATATTCATATTATGTTGCAGAGGCTAAAACTGTTAGAATAATAAATAAATTATTGGTTCTTAATCTTACAATAATATAATAATATTTAGACAAAATTTATGTACAGTTTCTTAGGTGATAATTTTTAGGCTCTTTTCTTAAGATTTTGTTATTTAGTTATTTAATTTAAAAAATACACTTTCATCTATTAAAAAAAGCCACATAGCAGAATTTTGAGAGAGGAACCTAAGAAATATTTTATCTCTATATATTAAGATAACTCAGAAAGTTAGTTATGACTTAAAAAAATGTCAAAAATACCTCTAATCTAATTAGATAATCCTTATTATTAAAAAAAAATAAAAAATAGGGTTATTGCAATTAATAAAATTAAAAAAAAAAAACTATGAGATAAAATTTTTTCCTAAAAATTAGCACACTTTCTATCTAAACATATCTCACCTAGTACACATTAAACTCAGTAGATTATTTCATTTCAAATCCTAAATTTTAATTTTATAAATATCTATTTCTGTGTAACTGCACTAAAAATAAATAAATTCAAATTAAAAAATTATATTAAACTCAAAATAAAAAAGAGTCTCGTAGCATGTGTAGAGTGGCCGAGATGAAAATAGTTTTATATTATTTATTTACCAAAAAAAAAAAAAGAAGAAATTTATCATAGTTAGGTAATGGGCCGGAGGGTGGTGAGTGGGTCTGGGCCAATGGTAGTTTTGAGAAATGAGTAAGAAGACAGAGGTAGTTTTGTCCTTAAAACAGAAAATTAAAAACATCCATCAATTTTTTTTTCTCTCTCTCTCACTATCTCCATCTGTTTTCTATTTCATCGAATCACACACCCAAAAATATTATTAAAAAAAAAAAAATCATTTCATTTCATTGCAAATCGAAACCATATATTTTTTGATCGGTCCGGTGCTTCTCACCACAAACGATTTTGTTTCTTCTCACGCACTCGCGCACGCTGATTCCAATCACTGCCTTTTTTCTGATTCCAATGTTCTGATCGATCCTCCACACACACACACGCACGCACGCGGAGGCTGTTTTGAATTTCGGCTG
Source organism: Castanopsis chinensis (assembly GCA_032878915.1). Taxonomy (NCBI): domain Eukaryota; kingdom Viridiplantae; phylum Streptophyta; class Magnoliopsida; order Fagales; family Fagaceae; genus Castanopsis; species Castanopsis chinensis. The sequence goes on from JAVQMG010000061.1 coordinate 823,374, forward strand.
CGGCTGCGGCGGCGGCGGCAGAAGAAGAAATGGCTTCGGCGCAGAACCAAGCGCCGAATGTGGATCTCTTCGATGCGTATTTCCGTCGCGCCGATTTGGACCGCGACGGCAAAATCAGCGGCGCCGAAGCCGTCTCCTTCTTCCAAGGCTCCGGTTTGTCTCAGCAAGTTCTTGCTCAGGTCTCTCTCTCTCTTATCTAACTATCTGTGTGTGTAATTTGATATTGAGTTGGATCGGATTGATTCGAAAATTTTGATGTATTTTTAGTTGTTTAAGCTTTTGTTGATGTCACTGATTGGTGCTAGGGTTTTTTGGATGCTCAAATTTTGATATCTATTGGGATTTTGATTATAGTTAGGAACATGTGTACATTAGAGCTGTGTGCAATGGGGACATAGAGTGGGTTAATGCATTGAATAAAGTCTTCTATTTTTTTTGAAGAGTGACGGAATAGGATAAACGTGGCGATTGTGATTAGTTTGTTGAGTTAATTCATAGCTGACTGCAAAATTGATGTTATTTTGATAGTAATTACACCTGAGATAACAGAGAGTATTGACTTTTTGATTTTCTTTACTGCAAGTCTTAGTGCTTGATATAGCTTTTGGGGGAATTTCTCGTCTGTATACTTCTTGTTGTGTATATGGGTTGCAGCTCCTTTGGTGCCTAGCATTTTTAGTTATATAAGAAAACTGAGAACAAAATTATGGGTAGAATGAACATGAGAGAGTGTATGATTTAATCGGTTCTAGTTTTATGTTGGTGTCTTTATCTGCAGATATGGGCGATTGCCAACCAGAGCCAGAGTGGTTTTCTTGGTCGGCCAGAGTTCTATAATGCCCTTAAACTTGTCACTGTGGCGCAAAGTAAACGAGACCTAACCCCTGACATAGTGAAGGCAGCATTGTATGGCCCAGCTTCAGCTAAAATACCTGCACCACAGATCAATGTTACTGCCATGCCTGCGTCTCAGTTCAATACTTCTGCTGCTGCATCAGCTCCTACCCCTCCAGTTGGTCCGGTTACTCCAACGTCCTCCCAAAATCTTGGGTTCAGGGGACCACAAGTTCCTCCTAATGCGGGTATCAACCAGCAGCAATTTCCTTCACAAGGAAGTCAGTTGATGAGGCCTCCACAGGCTGTAACTTCTTCTGCTCCCCACCCGACACAGGGTGTTGGCATTCATGGATTAACTGGTGGAGTCGCTGTGACTGGGCCTCGCCTTCCAAATCCAAGCGTCTCAAGTGATTGGGTTGGTGCAAGGGCAGGTTCCTTACAAGTCCCAGTCAGTGGAATGAGTACCTCAGCCACTTCTGATGGATTTGGGCTGACAACATCTGGATCGCCTGCCACGCTGCCACCTAGGCCACATGCAACATCTGGAATGAGGCCATCTGGACCACCGGCTAAGGATTCTAAACCCTTGGATATATCTGGAAATGGTTTTGCATCTGACTCAATTTTTGGTGGTGAGGTTTTTTCTGCTACGCCATCTCAACCAAAGCAAGATTCTTCCACTCGTATGATTTCTGCAAGCAATTTACCGGTCTCATCACCAGTTGTTCCGGTATCTTCAGTGATCCAGCCTTCTTTGCAGAGTTCACTCACAACACAGCCTGTTGGTGGTCAGCGTCAGCAGGTCCCAGCACTTGCAAATCAGTACCAAAAGGTTTCAACGCAGACCACTTCTGCATCTAGTTCATCTGGAATATCAGTTGGTGCTGAGATTTCTGATTCCAGTCAGTCCCAGCGGTCATGGCCTAGGATGAGTCCAACTGATGTTCAGAAGTATACCAAAGTATTTATGGACGTAGACAAGGACAGAGATGGGAGGATTACTGGCGAAGTAGCCCGCAATTTATTTCTTAGTTGGCGACTGCCAAGAGGTAGAACTATTTTTTCATTACGGAATTTATCTTTGGGCTGTATGCCCATTACTAAATTGCTAATGTGGTTTATGAAAGGTTTATACTTTCTTGTATTTTCTTTTAGTCTGAATGCATAATATGCTATCAGTTTAAAGCTTCTGCTATCCTTATATCTGAATTTAGGTTGCCCTGAATTATTGTTTCTTTCCTGTTTAACTTCCTGCTGGAATGTTTATTCAAATTATTAAGTTATGGCTTTAAGTGCCCAATTTCCAGAATGGTCTAGATCATCTGATATATAACTCTAGTATAGAAGGAGCTTGGCTACTGGGTCAGTTATTGTGCGTTTGTGACTTATGTGCTGTTGAATATCTTTGGTGATCGCAAAGCCTCGTAAGTTTGCACAAGCTCCATGTCATGGACCTATTGTTGTATAAGATGGGTTTTTATCATGTACTAATGAATTTTATTTTATTTTATTTTTTATTTTAATTTTTTTTATCTTGGTATGCTCAATGTTCAACTCTAGCAGATAATTTTATTTACAGAAGTTTCTAAAGTTTAGTGGCTCCCAAAGACTGGCTTTAAACCAGGAAAGGTCTATCTTGATATTTTTTTTTAATTCTAAGGCTCAACATAGCCAGGTCTAAGGCTACGTCTTGTTTTTTGGCCCAACTTCTTACATATGTTTTATGGAGATAATTTCATAATGGCAGCTAATAATCCCATGATCACATTGTTCTCACTAGTATATATTGTTCATATTTCAGAGGTTTTAAAGCAGGTGTGGCACTTAGCGGATCAGGATAATGATAGCATGCTTTCTCACGGGGAGTTCTGTGTTGGTCTGTATTTGATGGAGCGGTATAGAGAAGGCACTCCTCTTCCAGCAGTTCTCCCAAGCAGCATTATATTTGATAGCATGCGTTCTCACAGGGGTAGTCTAGCACTTTTATGCTCAACAAAAAGGCTGAAAATTCTGGCTGCAACTCCTTCCAAATTTATGTCCATGTTCTCAAATATGGAACGGTTCCTTTGCTTCCAAATAACATCACAAAGGATGACACCAAATAACAAAAAGTCCTCTCTATGGCTAGGTAACAGATTACTCGCAAAATTGGGAGATAAAAGGAACTTGACAAACTTCGAAGGGGAATCAAAATTCAAAACATCCATTCTCCAACCCCACTAGTTTTGGAATCATAATGATTTAGAAAAGGGACATACCGTCAATAGATGCAAGGAATCACTGGTTGTTCTAACTTCTAACATTTTGGAAATTTAGAGAAAATATAAGATTATAACAGATACACGTGGAGCTCAAATGATTCTTACTTTGGCAGGGCAAGATCCTGTCAGAAATTGAAAATTGTAGCCTTGTAGGTTGACTAACAAAACATGGAACTGAAATAACAATTATTGTATAAAAATAAATGAAGAATGAAATTGTGAATTCAAATCTAATTTTGTATGTGTGTAATTTATCGGCCAAAACGGGGATATACTCTTTTTACACAAAAATTTCAGCAAAATGTCTTCTGTTTGAAACTATTTAAGGATATGCTTTTGTTTTAAACTTGATTTTCTAAAAATCGAGTTATAGGCAATCAAACTTAAAAAAAAAATAATAATAATAATAAATTAAAAAATTAAAAATTAAAAAAAAAAAACTGAGTTTTTCATTGAAACTCAATTTTCTAAAAGCCGGGTTTCAAAACAGTGGTATATCCCTAAATAGTTTTAGACATGAGACATTTTGTTGGAACTTTTTGGCGAAAGAGTATATCCTCATTTTCTCTGTAATTTACCAATTAAAAAAATGTAAGATTTATGAGCTTGGCTCATGTTTTTCCATTTTAGATTGGACCATCTGAAATTATTAGATCCGTCTTATAGACTCTTCTTCCTTCCCAACACTCAATTGTGTAATTTGGGATAAATTTTTTTATGAGACGGGTTTATGCAACATCCTCCTCAGAATCGATCGACACCACATGTTTGTGAGACTCAAACGTAGGAGGGACTAGGGAGGTGTTGCATAAACCCAAGAAAATTTAGCCACCTCATGAGTTCACAAAACCTACCAAGAAGTCATTCGCATGATATTGCCACTTGATGTAAGTCCAAGTGGTGGACCACAGTACTCTAGTGCAGCAGTAACACAAACCCAATTTCTGCTATCCAACACAACTCATTGGATTGGTAGACTTTTTTTTTTTTTCCTGTGATAAAAAAATGGTGATTATGATGATTACTAGTAAAACTCAGCTCCATCACATCCTTTTCTATCCCTATCATAATGTCTCTTTCCCACTTTCCTCATGGCAGGCAAAAGAGACCCATATTGGAATTTATGTGATGCTAAAATGTTTAGGCTCGTGGCAGATTAAAGGGACCTCGAGTTGCTAAGGTTTATAGAATAGAAGCCTAGCTAGAACTAGAAGATATAATATGGTCCCATATATACCAATGAAAATTAAAGAAGATGAACTGGGTTGTTGGTGAGCTGTTGTTTTGTAACTTTGTGACAATGTCACGAGTCATGACAAACATCTATGATTTATGAATGCGGATAGGTAACTTTATCACCTTCATGTGATTTTTGAGCAACTTGAATGAGTAATCTTGGTGTCCGATGCATAAATACAAAGTTAATTGCTTCCCCACCCCCAAGAAAAGAGAAGAAGAAGAATCATGAGGTTTATTGTCTGTTTCTGGACAGAATTGGCCTAAACATGACCCAGCTGACTCATCTAATTGCTAAATTAGGCTTAAGATCTATAGGTCTTTGATAAGAAGGTATTTTAATCATCTAATATTTGCATATTCTCTCTTACAATATATGAATCTTGGAATTATGTAGGATTCATATATTATGAAGGAAAATAGATATATCGGATGTATAAGATAATTATTACCTCTAATAACATATGCACAATATTCTTTACACATGGTAAGGATTTGGAAAAAATTAAAATTAAAATGTATAATAACATATTATTCTAAATTGTAAACATCTCCTCTCTTTTTATTGGGTACGTTTTATTTAAATCCAATTTATTTTTTAGGGGTTTTTTTTTATAAATATCATCTTTTTACTTTAAGTTTAATATGAGTGTTAATTTGATCTTTCAACTTTAAATTTGAACAATTGGCCCCAATACATTAGGTATGTAACACATTAGATTTTATATTAGAATTTTTCTGTTAAAATGAATAGATTTAAACACATGATGTATACATGATAATAACTACGTTTCAAATTTATTGATAACCTGGAAAAATTTTATTTTTTACAACACATCATGCAATTACATGGGTCAGTTTTTAATAAAAAATAATAATAAATAATTTCTTTTGTTATAAACTAAAAGTGCAAGAGGTTAAATGGATATTTGTTCAAATTTAAAGTTTAAGGACAAATTTGACACTCACATTAGTGGTAAAAATTCCTATCTTCTGAAGCCAAACAATGATGATGATGATTATTATTATTATTATTATTGCTAAATGAAAAAAAGATCTCCAGTGTGAACTCATTAATCCCACGTCACATAACAGTAATGGTTAATACCATGTATACCATTGAGGCTTTGTTGGGGCTATCACTCGAAGTCTCGAATTGCTCACCAATAAATTTAAATACTCTCAAAGATTCAACATATATAATATTGACATATTGTCCATATCAATATTTTTTTTTTTAGAGTTTCAACCTATAACTTCTGCTCTTGATGATTACTCTTTATTATCAGATCAAGATACTAATCAGTTTTTGTTGTAGGCGAGTATTGAATCACAGATTTCTTATTCAACTATCATAGATTTTACCAGTTGAGCTAACTAAAACTCACTTGTCTATATCAATATGAATGGGAGATATACCACTAGATATTAAATTTGTAGTCTAGGTTGATTTAATCAGCCTTGCTTAATAATTCACATTTTCATTTTTCTTAACCAAAAAAAAAAATGTAGGCTTAATTTAGAATTTGAGTCATATAATATTCCCTCCAAACATATTCTTTGGTCTAGGAAATAAAAACAAAAGCCCAAAAAACGAACACAAATGAGCCCAATATGAAAAATTTACCAATTCAAAAATAAAAGAATAATGAGCCCAATTTACTAACAAAAATATAATAAAATTAGTCCGTTTTTATGGGTCCATGTGGGAATAATTTGTCTAAATTTTTGCAGAAGGGTTTTTTTTTTTTTAATGAAAGTGTGCGTTTGAAAAAGTGAAAAAACAAAAAAAAAAAAAAAAAAGGAGAAAAAGAAGAAGTTAAGTTTTAAAAAACTATACATAAAGGTTGGGTTTGGATAACGCGTTCAGCTTTCAGCGTCCAGCGTTCCACGTACCCTTTTTTTTTTTTCTTCTGCTGCTGCTGCACGCCTCAGGGGGGACATCGACTACTGTTCATGAACAGTAACCAATTTTGTTGACTTTTTAGTTTTTTATCATATTTGTGGGTCCCATTTATTGTTCACGGGACCCACAAATTTCACTTTTCAAAAAATTCGTTATTAAAAATGGATTCCACAGTATTATTCACACATTTAAAAATTATTTTGCTACAGCGTTTTCAGTTTTCAATTTTCAGCAAAACGCTCTATCCAAACAGACCCAAAAGTTAAAAGCTAAAACTAAATTTTAAAGTGAATGTGTGAGTTCCAATTAACTCAACTGCTAAAATCTTTTATAGTTGTATAAGAGATCCAGAATTCAATTTCTGCTTACACCAAAAACTAATTAACGTTTTGATCTGATGATAAAGAGCAATCATTATCATGCCCTCTACACCTACACCTGCGCCACCGATCTATATATATATCTGACTCTCGAACATATATCCGACTCTCCGTCTAGTTCTCTAAAATGAAATTGCATGTGCTCATTTCTTCTGTTTGCACGGTAATTCAGAGTACAAAATTAGGCTTTCTGTTTTGACAAAACAGCTAATCAAATGACATCTCAATTTGTGGGTCCAACTGCTTTCTTTCTTTTTAAAATTCACTTATTTATTATTTTATTTACTTATTGTCAGGATAAATGTTAATATTTCATTTACAGTATGTTATTAGTTAATAGTTTATATTTCATTTACAGGATAAATGTTAATAGTTTCAACTTTCAACTGTTTTATATTCCTATTTCAAGTCCAAACTCCCAATTAAAGAGTTCATTATTTATTTATTTATTTAAACTTTCTGGCTCCTTCTCTCTAATCCAAAAATAAAATATATACCATGGAAAACAAAGCTTCAATTCATTTTATATTTGTAAAGGATATGATCAAAATCAAACGGGGGAGATAATGTCAATTTGATGATATATTCAAACCCCTCTCTAAATTAATTTTAAAAAAGAAAATCCTTTTTTTAAAAATTAAACTATATATTTTCCAATATGATTTTGATGATAAATATTAGGGTAAATTATGATTTTGGTCACTAACTTTTACGTTGTGTGTGAATTTGGTTCTGATATTTAGAATGTGTCATTTTAGTGCTTAACATTTTGATATTGCGTTAAAATGATCTCTACTCTTAAGTAATCGATGAAAAATGCCAATGTAGCTAATGATAAAAATAAAATATTATTTTCATGCCACGTATACTGCCACATCAGCATAAACTAATAAGGCGAGCCAGATCAGTGAAGAGAAAATCCTGATGAGATAGCTTCAGTCTTGACCACTTATTATCGAGGTCTTTTCTCCCCCTCCAACCTGAGCCCTTCTTCTGGTGTTCTATCTTATGTCCCACCAGTCACGTGTGATTATAGAAAAAGAAGATTATGCATGATCAAGGCCTAACTAAAAAAGATAAAGAGGGTATCATACGTTCTGAATTAATCAATTTTCAAATAGGCCTTGATCATGCATAATCCTCTTTTCCTTCAAGTTTATGTTTATTATGGCTTGTTATCTAGCTTATATATACACAAAAATCTTACTTCACCCCCTAATTATAGTTTATTAAAACCTTACTAAAATGGCCACTTTTTATACAAGTTGCCCAAAAGAAGTTATCCTAAATCGATACTAAAAATAATTAGATATGAAAGAGAATGAAGTTCATACTCACTTAATTAATGTTCACAAATATAATGTACATGACAAGAAAATTTTGTATGTCATATGAATGACAAGTTTGTGTCACTTCATATGATTAGTGCATATGAGGAGTATTATAAAAACAAGAAATTGTACAAGAACATGTTCTTGTATATAATATTATAATGTCTTTCTTAGTTAACAACATGATAAATCAATTTTTTATACATTTTAGTATTACGTTATCATTTGAAATAGTGGAGGGAACCAAAGATTAATAAGAAAAATTTATAATAAACTATGTTGTGAACTTGTAAGGAGGAGAATAAAGGACATAATTCTAAATATTTGGTGTCTAGCAGAAAGGGATAACAATATCAAAAGGATTACACCGAATTTTAATAACTTTTTATCCATATTTAAGGATGCATCTAGATCGTCTAATTGGTAAGAATCAATTTAATTTCTAGATGAGATGATTTGCGTGTCTTCTTAACCACTAGTGTTCTACATCTTTCGTCTATAATCTAAGTTTGTTTGTTTGTTTTTTCTTTTCTTTTTTTAAATTTAGGATATACTTGCTCAAGTGAGAATGCCCAAATGGAGTCTAAAAAGTGTTTATAACAGTTATAAACTTTTAATCAAGTAGTTGGATACATTCTCTTTTGATAGATTGTGGTTTATTTTTTTCTTGACAACTTTGTTGTGCCCCTCAAATTATGCCTTTCTTCACTATCTTTAGTGAGTCTATTCAAGGATCTTATCAGTTTCTTCCTAACAACCACAGATATCAATTTGCATAAAGGAATAGGACTGCCTAAACCTACAGTTTTCTAACTTAATTACTTACTAAAAAATGGTTAGATAGTCAATTCACAACCTTAGGAACCTTGATCATAGTTGTATCAAGGCATCAAAAGTTCAACACTTCTTTTTTCTTTATTTTTGGTTTATTTTCTTTTATTGTGAATTTGGGATTGATTTGAGGCTCCCTTTTATTCTTGCTATTGCAATCTAACTTATCTACTAGGGCAAATTATTAGGTAGTCCCAAAGCACTACTTGGAACTACCTAGTAATTGGTATTGATTAAAAAAATGGTATTGATTTATTTTTTTTAAATTGTAAACTAGCTTGTTTTTGTTATTGATAATATTGTTTGGTGTTTTTTTTTTTAGGACTGGTCGTTTGGAATACGCTTACTTGCCACACAAACGCCAATTGGAAGACTAATCAGTTCGACATATGTTTCTACTATTGGAGTATTTGTGTTTCAAACTCTTAAACTATGCTTGTGTCCCACATTGGTTAGAGATGAGTTTTCTTTTAGGTTTATAAACTATAGCACCACTTAAGTGGTAGATTGAAAGAAAATGGGCTAAGGTTTAAAGTTAGGCATGGGTTGGACTTAAGCTTGTCTCTATCTCTCTTGGGCCACATTCCTTTTCCCTTTGCTTTGCTTCAGCCCATTTTGGTTCTTCCCATTGGGGCATTTAACGTGCTGCCCGTTGGCGTGCACAGTAACCGTTGGTGCAGCCCAGCCCTCATATCAGTTAGCTTAAAAACCCTACAAATCACACTATTCAACCCTCATGTATTTTCTCTCTTCTTCTCCAGCCGTGTATCTCTCTGTTTCGCTCTGTTTTATTTTTTCTGCACAAAAATTTCAGCTTCATTTTTTTTAAGGAAAGGAAAGGCAAGTAAGGTTGTTCCTAGTTCTTCTTGCTTGAGTGTGTGATCAACTTGAAGATATTACTATAGTCTAATCTTGGGGGGTTGTTTGGCCAAGAGAGTCATTCACACCGAGTTCTACTCCGAGTGGCACAAATCAACCTTTAAAGACAATGCATTTTGCGTGATTCTATAGTTTGTGAGGTCTTTCTAACTCTATCTATTTATTTTTGTCATTGCTATATTTTTTAGGGTTTGTATTGTTGAATCAAAACTTGTTTATTTAGCCATATTTTCCAACAATTTTAAAGGTTGATATTTGTGTTTTAAAAATGAAGAAACAAGTTGTTGATTCTCTTAAGGTCATTTCGGGAATTACAAAGCTTGAGGCTTTTGATGGAAATAATTTTAAACGTTGGAAAGAAAGGGTTTTGCCCATCTTGGAATTTACCGAAATTAACCGGGTTCTTTATGAGCCTAAACCCGAAGATGATCCTAAAAAAATAGCAAAGTGGGAAAAAACAAATAAATTATGTGTTCATACTATTAAGTGTGGTTTATTTAACAAGTTGTTTGATAATTATTGTCATTTTACTTGTGCTAAAGATTTATGGGATGAACTTAATGGTCGTTATGGGTTTGAGAATGAGGGTGCTAAAAAGTTTGCTATGGCTAAATTTATGTCTTTTCAAATGGTTGAGGAAAAAAGTGTTTCTAGCCAAATTGAAGATTTTCAAAAATTAGTATCCAACCTAGCTAAAGAGGGTGATGTTTTACCCGAAAGGTTTGTGGCTCATGGCCTAGTGTTTAAATTGCCGAACTCTTGGAAAGAGTATAAACACTGGTATAGCCACCATAGAACCTATTTGAATCTTCAACAAACTATTGTTGATATTCAAATTGAAGAAAAAAATAGGATGTCAGAAAAGGTTTCTAGAACTAAGGAATTTACTTCCAAGGCAAATGTTGTAGAGGGAGGACCCTCTAGACCTCCACAGCATAATAAGAAACATGATTTCAAGGGAAAAGGAAAATTTCATAATAAAAATGACTCAAATCCTCAAATCCAAAAGAAAAAGGGTAATTGTTTTATTTATGGCAAGGTAGGTCATTATGCGGCAACATGTAGAGCGAGGGGCAACTTTAACAACAATAAGAACAACAACAAAGGCTCTACATCAAATAAGGTAAATGTGGTGCAAACCGAAGAGATCATTGCGGCCGTGGTGTGTGAGGCACACTTGGACTTGGTGACAAAAGTGAAGGGATGGGTAGTTGACTCGACTTGCACAAGACACATTGGTGCATTCAAAGAGGAGTTTAGTTCCTATACTCCTATGGCGGAAGGCACTGATTGTGTCTATGTTGGGGATAATAGGTCTATGCCGATGAGTGGTAAAGGGAAGGTACTCTTGAAGCTAATTTCCAGTAAAACTCTTTCACTCAATAATGTCTTTTATGTGCTTCACTTTCGACACAATCTCATTTCGGTACATTTACTTGGTAAGACCGGTATTAAAGTTTTATTTGATGGTGGTATAGTTATTTTAACTAAAAATGAAGTCTTTGTTGATAAGGGCTATGATGATGAAGGTCTTTTTGTACTTAATGTTGATCAAGTTATTAATGAAAGTAGTTCATCTTCTTGTGCTTACTTAGTTGATTCTATTGATGTTTGGCATGGTAGACTTGGATATATTAATCTTGGCTATATAAAGAAAATGAAAGAATGTGGAATTATTAACTCACTAAGTGAAGCTAATATGGACAAATGTGAAATTTGTGCCGAAACTAAAATCACCAAGAAACCTTGTAAATCCATAACAAGAGAAACCGAGCTTCTTGGATTGGTACATAGTGACTTGGGTGACTTAAAACACACCATGACTAGAGGTGGTAAAAGATTTTATGTTATCTTTGTTGATGACCACTCTAGATTCACTAAACTTTATTTACAAAGAACCAAAGATGAAGCTTTGGAGATGTTTATAAAGTGTAAAAGTGAAGTTGAGAACCAAAAGAATAAAAGAATTAAAAGACTTAAAACCGATAGAGGTGATGAATATGAGTTTAATCCTTTTAAGGAATTTTGTGAACAAAATAGCATAATATATGAGGTAACTCCACCTTATTCACTGGAGTCTAATGGAATAGCCAAAAGAAAAAATAGAACTCTTAAAGAGATGATAAATGCTATACTTATTAGTTTCAGGCTATCTTCCAACATGTGGGGGGAGGCCATTCTTTCGGCTTGCCATATTCAAAATAAAGTACCTCATAAAAAAACCGGTAAAACTCCTTATGAACTTTGGGAAGGGCGTAAACCTAAATTGGAATATCTCAAAGTGTAGGGGGTGCTTGGCTAAAGTCATGCTACCAAAGCCTAAAAGGAGAAAGCTTAGTTCTACAACATGTGATTGTGTGTTTATTGGCTATGCTTGTAATAGTTCATGCTATAGATTTCTTGTCATCAAAAATGATATATTAGAATTATACACTATTATTGAATCTGAAAATGCCATATTCTTTGAGCATGTGTTTCCTTTGAAATATAAGAAAAAAGAATTGCATGATTCTATTAAAATTTCTAATGACTTTGTTGATGATGTGCAAGAAATAAGAAGGAGCAAACGAGCTAGGAAGGGAAAGGATTACGGTAACAATTTCCTTGCCTATGTAGTTGAAGATGAACTTGTAAGCTACTATGATGCAATTAAATCCATAGATGCACCTTTTTGGTTGAAAGCAATTAATAATGAATTATAATCTATTATGTCTAATCATACTTCGGAATTAGTTGAGCTTCCACCCAAAGTTAAACCTATTGGTTGCAAATGGGTGTTTAAAAGGAAATTAAAACCAGATGGTACAATTGATAAGTTTAAAGCTCGCTTAGTAGCCAAGGGCTATAAGCAAAAACGTAATGTGGATTATTTTGATACTTATTCTCCGGTTACTAGAATTGCATCTATTAGAATTTTATTTGTTATTGCTTCTATTTACAAACTTGTAGTACATCAAATGGATGTTAAAACTACTTTTCTAAATGGTGATTTAGAAGAAGAGATTTATATGGAGTAACCCGAGGGTTATGTAGTTCTTACACAACAACATAAAGTTTGTAAGTTGGTTAAATCTTTATATAGTTTAAAACAAGCACCTAAACAATGGCATGGAAAATTTGATAATGTTATGCTTACACATGGTTATGTGATCAATGGTGCCAATAAATGCATATACAGTAAGTTTGTTAATAATGAAGGTGTTATTATATGTTTATACATTGATAACTTGCTTATATTTGGAACTAGCCTTGATGTCGTGCATGATACTAAACACTTTCTTGCCTCTAATTTTGATATGAAAGATTTGGGTGAGGCAAATATAATCTTAGGCATCAAGATCCTTAGGGATAATAATAGCATTACACTATCACAATCTCACTATGTAGAGAAAATTCTTAAAAAGTTTGAACACTTTGATATGTCACCTATGTCTACTCCTTTTGACTCAAATGTGCACTTGTTTAAAAATCGTGGTGATAGTGTTTCGCAAGATAAATATGCACAAATCATTGGTAGTTTGATATTTTTGACAAACTGTACTTGCCCTGATATTGCATATGCGTTGGTAGATTGAGTAGATATATTCATAATCCTAGTATTGAACATTGGGATGCAATATCAAGATTGTTAAGATATTTAAAGGGTACTTTTGATTATGGTTTGTCATATCTCCGGTTACTAGAATTGTATCTATTAGAATTTTATTTGTCATTGCTTCTATTTACAAACTTGTAGTACATCAAATAGATGTTAAAACTGTTTTTCTAAATGGTGATTTAGAAGAAAAGATTTATATGGAGTAACCCGAGAGTTATGTAGTTCTTACACAACAACATAAAGTTTGTAAGTTGGTTAAATTTTTATATGGTTTAAAACAAGCACCTAAACAATGGCATGAAAAATTTGATAATTTTATGCTTACACATGGGTATGTGATCAATGGTGTCGATAAATGCATATATAGCAAGTTTATTAATAATGAATGTGTTATTATATGTTTATACATTGATGACTTGCTTATATTTGGAACTATCTTTGATATCGTGCATGATGCTAAACACTTTCTTGCCTCTAATTTTGATATGAAAGATTTGAGTGAGGCAAATATAATCTTAGGCATCAAGATCCTTAGGGATAATAATTGCATTACACTATCACAATCTCACTATGTAGAGAAAATTCTTAAAAAGTTTGAACACTTTGATATGTCACCTATGTCTACTCCTTTTGACTCAAAGGTGTACTTGTTTAAAAATTGTGTTGATAGTGTTTCACAAGATAAATATGCATAAATTATTAGTAGTTTGATGTTTTTGAAAAACTGTACTTGCCTTGATATTGCATATGTTGTTGGTAGATTGAGTAGATATACTCATAATCCTAGTATTGAACATTGGGATGCAATATCAAGATAAGATATTTAAATGGTACTTTTGATTATGGTTTGTCATATCGTGGTTATCCTGCTATATTAAAAGGATATTGTGATGCTAATTGGATCTCTGATACAGATGAGGTAAAGCCCACTAGTGGATATGTGTTCACACTAGCTGGAGGGGCTGTCTCTTGGAAATCATTCAAGCAGACTTGCATAGCGAGATCCACCATGGAATTAGAGTTAGTAGCCTTAAAAAAGGTTGGGTCTGAAACCGAGTGGCTTAAGAGTTTGTTAATTGATATACCATTATATACTAACTCTATTGCCTCTATTTGCTTACATTGTGATTGCCAGGCTGCTATAGCACGTGCTAAGAACAAAATCTATAATGGGAAAAGTCGACATATCCGATGGAGGCACAATATTGTGAGGCAGCTTATTGATAATGGTGTAATGTTCTTGGACTTTGTGAGGTCAAAAAGGAATTTGGCCAATCCTTTGACCAAGCCACTTACAAAAAGGCTAGTGAGTGAGACATCGAGGGGGATAAGACTGATACCCAAATTGTGACACTATGGCCACTGCCCAACCTCTATGATGGGTGATTCCACTCAAGGGGTTAAATGGGTAGAGTTCATTTGTGGTCCATATGGGGACTATCAGTTTTCATGTGTTCCGCTATCTCATTGAAGAGATTAGTGATGAGTCCAACCTTATGGTGTGAGACAGTGCTAAGTTGCAAATTGTTGGAGGTTGAGCTCTAGCTCTTAATGGATCCATAGTCCCTACATGTTGGGATGGGGTGTACTGCGCACACTCTTGATGGATGCCACCTATATGAGAGTGAAAGTTGTGCCACTTCCTATGAGACTTGGGTAGGTCTTTAGAGCTCTCATGAAACCCAGCGGCGCATGGCCTGTATAAGGCGCCAACCCACTTATGGAACAACCTTAGTAAAGAAAGGTATGTGGGTGGTAAGTTTGGTTATCTAATAGCTTGGTTAAAAGAGTCTAACTCTACCATTGTCTAGTCATTCCTAAGTATGGTTAAAACCTTATGGTGCCATATTGATGCATGTCTTCTTGAGTTTATTGCCTTTCCTAGTTTAGTGTTTGTAACATGTGGGGGATTGTTGGAGTATGTGTGTTTCAAACTCTTAAACTATGCTTATGTCCCACATTGGTTAGAGATGAGTTCTCTTGTACGTTTATAAACCATAGCACCACTTAAGTGGTAGATTGAAAGAAAATGGGCTAAGGGTTATAGTTGGGCATGGGTTGGACTTAAGCTTGTCTCTATCTCTCTTGGACCTCATTCCTTTTTCCTTTGTTTTGCTTCAGCCCATTTTGGTTCGACCCGTTGGCCATTAAACATGCAGCACGTTGGGGCATTTAATGTGCTGCCCGTTGGCATGCATAGTAACCGTTGGTGCAGCCTAGCCCTCATATCAGTTAGCTTAAAAACCCTACAAATCGCACTATTCAACTCTCATATATTTTCTCTTTTCTTCTCCAGCCATGTATCTCTCTATTTTGCTTTTTTTTTTTTTTTTTTGCTGCACAGAAATTTCAGCTTCATTTTTTTTAAGGAAAGGAAAGGCAAGTAAGGTTGTTCCTAGTTCTTCTTGCTTGAGTGTGTGATCAACTTGAAGATATTACTATAGTCTAATCTTGGGGGGTTGTTCGGCCAAGAGAGCCCTTCACACCGAATTCTACTCCGGGTGGCACAAATCAACCTTTAAAAACAATGTATTTTGTGTGATTCTATAGTTTGTGAGATCTTTCTAACTCTATCTATTTATTTTTTTCATTGCTAAATTTTTTAGGGTTTGTATTGTTGAATCAACTTGACACTCTCTTTAGTGTTCACTAAGAAACCTCCCTCCAAGACCATCCTAGCCTTTCGGTCCATTCAAATTCCAATATTCATCCCATTCTTTTCAAATCTCTTCTATTTCCCCCATTATATAAAAACCTACACCTACTCACTTGCAGCGTTGCATTTCCATCAATTCCACTACATTTATAGAAGCCCTTCTAGTATTTGTTTATTCAATTACTTTCATACCCATTTCCTTTCTTCTCTCTTTTTCAAAATTTCAAAACTTTCTTGAAATTTCCATTCTTCTTCCATGAACGCATGGTTTTTCACCACCCTACATTCCTTAGAGGTTTCACCATCACCATCACCACCACCACCATCATCATCATCATGTCTGCTACTACCACTGTCATCGCCACCATCGCTACCACTACTATTGTCACAATTGCAATTCCCAAAATTTTCTTTTTTCAAAGTCCAAGACAGTGAGGCTTAGGAATTCTATGCATTCCAGATTATAGACAACTCAATCAACTACAATATATTTCCACCCTCCCTGCCAAAAGGGTTTATGCCTTTCACTAATAAAAAGCTTCATCATAATTTAACCAACATCCACACCTAAGGTGTAACTAGGAATTTTACTTGGGGGCCAAATTACAATATTGATAGAATATAATTCATAAATTTATAAATACAAAATTATCAACTTTGATATATTGTCAGATTCTTAAATATTAATGGAAATACAAAAAGCAGTCTATATTACCATATAAATATACAAAATTTGCATCCTATATCACGCACCATCAACCTATCATTATTCATAATATTGAAATTTTTCTTAATTTTTAATGAATTATTCAGCACCTAATTTCAAATTAAAAAAAAAAAATGATGATATGGAAAGAGATATAATATATTATCGTATAGCAATACGAAAAGTTGAACAACTTTATAAACAAAGCAATATTCATAATACTAGATGACCATTATCATATATATATAACAAAAGCACAAATCTAAATGCCCATATGATAGTGAAGAAACAAACAAACCTGAAATGCTAAGAGTCTAAGATACAAGTACTTTCTTAAAGGCTAAAACAAAATAAGAAAAATGGTAAAAAAAAAAATGGTGATGATTGATAACAGAGGTAGAAAAAAACAAATTACTCATATAGATTTAATTTAGCAAGGAGAAATTGGAACTTAAAGCAAATATGGACAGATTTTTTTTTAGATGAAAGGAGTTTATTTGATTCCTACCCTTGGTGAGAAGAGAATTAATGTGTTTAGAGCAATAAAAAATGAAAGGAAAGAAACATGGGGCAGTGTGGGCTTGCATTAGCAGGAGAAAAAGTAGCAGCGATAGCTTTTATTTTCTTTGAGAATCCCGTAGGCGTCTTTTTGAGATTGAGTGTTCATTTGGCATAATTAATTTTACTATTTTGTTTATTTTTGTTATTATTTATGAGTCTTACTATACTATTTTAGTTAACTTTTACCGTTATCTATAGTATTTTTAGCAAAAAAAATTTAGTTTCAGTAAAATAAGCGAATCCCAAACAGAGCCTGAGACTGATGGGGAAAAAAAAGAGAGTAAATTTTTGTTTGAAAAAGTGGGTAGTAAAAGATGATGGGAGAGGCTCCTCTCCAGTTTTAATATCTCCTTTTGTCTCCCGTTTTTATACGGATGACTGACACTTGGCAAGTAAAAGATCCAAGGGCTAAAAGCCCATATCTCTTTCTTCCTCCAGCATCCGTTTCCAGTTTCCACAAAAATTTTAGATTTTCTCTCCATTCGTCTTTTATTTTTTCCTCTCTCCAACATCATTACAACCACCTGATCAACAAAGGCATCAAAACCATGGCTTTTCAGAGAAGAATGGAAAAAAGGAAGATATGATCTTGAGAAAAAAATCAAGAAAATGCTTTCCTTCAAATGTTACACTAGACTGTTCTATGTTTGGTTGGTTTTCTTCAACTCATTTTCTTGTGTGCCCAGTGATTTCTTTGCAAAAGAGGGGCTGTACAAGACTATATATATATATATATATATATATGGATTAAAAAGTTGTAAAACCCAAATTTTGATAAAACCCATCAGCTGCCATTAACATGATGAGCACCCAAAACCAAATCTTTTCTGTCATGAGAATCAAAGCAACATCAAAATCCTTGAAATCCTTGAAGACTCATCATGAATGAGACTTGCCCAAACCACATTCTCATCTCCATTAGAACCAAAATCCCTTAAAACCCAGCCCATCCACAAAAACAAAAGCAAAAGGTAATGACAGATTTGAAGAGATAGGGACTGTAATTTTGTGGAGAAAAAGGGAACTGAGAGAAAGGCTCAAGCAATAGCTTTAATGATACAGAGAGAAGGGCAAGGGACAACGAAGAGAAGAATGAGATTGTGAGAGTAAAGACAAATGGATAGAAAATCTGAAATTGCCGTGGAAAGAGATGTTGGAGGAAGAAGGAGATGTGAGTTTTTTTAGCCCTTGGATCTTTTACTTGCCAAGTGTCAGTCATCTGTGTAAAAACAGGAGACAATAGGAGATATTAAAACTGGAGAGGTGCCTTTCCCAAAGATGATACTTTGAGAGTGTGGGTTATTGTCTATTGGATATTTGGATTGATTAGGTGTTGTTTGGAAACCCACAAAACTGGACGATATCATCCTGTTTTCATAACTCATGATCCAAAATTGATGGGGCCCACGAGAGAGAAGTTGTTTGGATTCCATGACTCAGTTTCCGTGACTCAGTTTCCATCACTCAATTCTCTGATTTTTGAGTGATGAGTTATGGAAACTGAAAATACATTTTAGCTGTTTTCAGTTTCCATAACTCATAACTCAATAGCATATTTGTAATTAAACACACATTGAGGGACTCACAGCCGCAACTTTTCACCATTTGACTTTTTTTTTTTTTCCCTTTCTTCTCCTGGGTTCGGTCTTCAGTTCCACTTCTTTTTTCTTTTTTCTTTTTTCTTTTCTTTTATTGGTTTGGTCTTCAGCTCTTCCTTCTTTTCGTTTTTTTTTTCCTTCTTCTTTTTCTGGTTCGGTCTTCAATTCTTCCCTTTTTTTTTTTTTTTTTTACTGGATTCAGTGAGTTTAGGTACTGAAAAAAAAAAAACAAAAAAAACAAAAACAAAAACTGCACTGAGTGACAGGTATGGGGCTCACAAACAGTGTGAAAAATATTGAGTGATAACAAGTGAGTGATGGTACCAAACGGGTAGGATATTTAAAGTGATGAGTGATGAATGACGAGTGATGAGTGATGAGTGAGGAGTGACGGAAATTGAGTGACCATTTTTTTTAAACCAAACAAGCCCTTACAAATCATTTGGGCAATTGAGAGAGCTAGCTAGTATTTTATTTGAGGAATTTGAGTTATCTTGGACTAAGTAGAGATCCTAGAAAGAATTAGGGGCCGGTCATAATTTTCTGGGAGGCCATAACTTGATCCCCACCTTGTGGCCCAATTTCAAATGCCCTCTAGAAACTAGAAGACAATATTCTGTAATTGGTATCTCTTATCCCATTCCTGTTTGTGGTTGGTCTTTTTGTTTTTTTTAGTTGGACTGCTTCCCGCCGTACTGTAGCCCAATAATTATGGGATAGGAGAGTCGAGATTGACTTAATTGAAATCTATCTCAAGCCAACTTGTGCACAAGCTAGGATCCCTTCACCAAGATCTTGCTCACTCGCTTACGACAAAGCATACTGTTACAAAAATGTTATGACAGGAGGCATATAATACAATAAGGATTTGTCTACTAATAGTAAAAGATAACACTTAAAACCATTTTCTTAACAAGAAAACACAACTATGTGAATATGATAGAAGTACGGTTACTACTCAATTAATTATAACAAGGGAAGGTAAAGAAAATAATAAAATAAGCTGGAAAAAAAATAAGCTATCCAAACAAACACTTAAATGAACCAAGGGTTTGATAATATTTTTTGATGTTTTATTTTTTTTAGGGCTGGGCTTTGGAATACCCATATTTTCCACACCAACGTCAATTGGAAGACTAATCAATATGTTTCTACTCTTTTCTAAGTATCAGTATGTTTTTACTCTTTTCTAAGAATAATTTCCTTGTTTTTATATTTTGTTATTTTATTTTTTGGCCATGGTATAGAATTAGCCTTGAAAGTTGGAAAAAACATAGGTCTCAAGCTGTAGGATGTGATAGACAGAATGAAGATTTTATTTACTTGTCATGAATGTAGTCCTTGGATGATAGTACGTGTTTGTGCCATATCTGTATGGGGGTAATCACTAGATTGTGGATTGTGAAGATGGTTGTAGAGGGGGCATGTTTGAGCTTTAAACATCTTGTTTCTGTTGTGTTATTTATCAGTTGGTTGTGTGTGTTCCAGGGAACTTTTGAATCTAGTCCTCCTCACTTTTAATATTCTTTTCTTTGCAATTGTGAATCCCATGACTCCACTTGGATACATACCTTTTATTTGCTTCATGGAGTATGCTACTATTTAATAATGTTTTAATCTGAGGATGGTGATTACAATTTTCATTTAGCTGTTCTAGTAAAGGATCATTGTTCTTTCTAGCTTTTGGTCCATACCACTTGTCTTAGAAATTGTTTTAATGAAGATTATGATATTTATCCTATTAACTTTTACTTTTATTTACAGTACATTCAGTAAAAAGTTTTCAATTTCAGCAAAATAAGCGGATCTCAAACAAATCTAGTTTGCTCAACAAGCAGTGATGCCTTTCATTCATGCTAGATTAGATGTACTCTTGCTACTCAGGCTTGCAACTGATGTGAAACTGTTTTGTAGAATGAGGATAGGACTTTTTGGAAACTTGGTTCATTGCCACCGGGGGACTCATCACTTTCTATGACTTGATGGCTGGATTTGGCCGTTTCAAAGTATAATTCTTACTGGTCTAGATATGTTAATAACCATTCTCTTCAATTCTGTGAAACTATTCTCTCTCATGTAATGTTTGAATTTCAAGAAAAGAATTTCAAAGATGCCTACAGAGGAGGTGTCAATGCTAACCTTTTGTTTTATGATCTTTCATTTACGCTGTGTTCAAATAATAAGTTCATGGACACTTCATTTTTTCTCAACATTTTTTTGGAAGGGATTTTTTCACAACATTTATATATATATATATATATATATATATATTTTAATTTTTTTTAAACTCTTGACATGATACTGTTGTAATTGGTGCATAATATAGAAAATATTAAAATTGGACCTAAGTGAAATTATGTTTACATTTGGCCATGTTGGGAGTTGTGAAAATGTTGTCCCAATATACTGTTGTCTCTATGTTTTCATTTTTTTGTAGTCATACTTGGTAGAAATTTTATTGGCTAAGTAACCAATTTTAACCTTTCCAAACCATTCATCTACTTTTCTTTCCTGCCATCGATATAATGCATACTAGCAACATAACCATAGGAAAAAAAAAATCTTGAAACTACCTTGACTATCTAATCCACGTATTTGTTCAAGTTTCCAATACTGAAGATCAATGAAGGAACTTGAGACTCAAAGATTTGAGTTCTAATTGCTAGAACAATTGACTTAAATTATTAATTCATGTGGCTCGTGCATCTAAATATATTTGGTTACCATTCAATACCGGTATATTGTTTTTGAATTATATATATATATATATATATATATATTTAGGGTTAGTGGGATTGTTTTTCATCTTAAAATTGATGAGAGAGAAACAAAGTAGGAAAAGTTTTTTTTGAGAATGCAAAGTAGGAAAAGTTGAACCTTTTTGTCTGTTAAGTGCGAGAATAATGTTACAATCACAAATTATTTTACAACATTTTTATAAACTGTTGATGTAGCTAGCTTTTTATTGATTTTCATCTAGATTCATTATTAAATTATTTTTTCATTTACTAATAACTACTTACTATATCAACAGTGTAATATTTTTTATAAAAAAATTTGTATGTCTAGCATTATTCTAAATTGGAATATTACATTGTCCAGCACAGGAGGAGTTGGATCAGCGAATTCTTATTCTCCCAAAATAAATTCCAAGCGGCCCAAGTGAGGTTTTAGTTCCATCCTTGAATAGTGAATACCCTGTTGCTATTCTGCTATTTTTTTTCTCTATGGGTTTGCTTAATTCCTCTTTACTTTAACAGTACCCACAATTTCGGGCTTATTATTGGGCCTTTTCACCTTACGGGTTGTGGTCAGTTGTATGGATCTGTACTACTAGTCTACTAGTGTAGTCAGTCTCTTTCCTCATCTAAATCAAAGGATTTTGTTTTTGGCTTTAATATAGGGAAATGTTAACCAGTACAACACAGTGTTTATTAAGATTTTCTTAATGTAGGTTTTATGTAATAAAAAAAAAGGAGATAAATGAAAGAAAAAGACATAAAAATACTTATAAATTTCTAAAAATGACATAAAGTTGCAAAAAAGTTGGCAGAAAAAAGTCAAAAAAGTTGTTAACGAGCAGCTTGCGGTGCCCGTTAACACAACCGTGTATAACACATGTTTCAAGATAGAATTAAATATTTTTAATAAACTTATTTATTTAATTGAAAAAAAAAATCTCTTATATAATCACAATGTTAGTTTAATGAAGAAGAAGATTAATGCCTAAAGCATGCCACTTCCCCAAAGCTTCTAGTACATCCTCAAGACAAAAACAACTCCCCCAATTCATTATTCTCATATCCAGTTTTCTATATATGACCCTGCATAGCTAAAAGTCAGTTAAAAGTTACAACCAAAAAATGGGCTCCATAGGATAGCAATCATATTTCTTCAAATTAGTTTTGCTTACTAGCTTGTAATTGTTTTAAGGTAGTGATCTTCCTATCAGCTCTTATATATCATTGCTTCTGCTTCCACATTAGCAACCAAAGCAGCAATCACATCCTCCTTTCCTGCATCATCGGAGGGAATGGGCACAGCAGCCACAACATGCAAGTTGTTTTAGGTCATCTTGAACCTGCATTAAGAATGAAGAATAATTTTACAGTCCACATAAATAAATTTTCGAGCAGTCAAAGTCAGGCTTCTTTCATTGGAAGATATGGGCTGAAATCCCCAACTCAACTAAAATGCATATATATACTCCATAAACTACTAGTTTCATTTGTCCAACTTTGCCTTAAATGATTCTCCAAGTTCTAAATTGCAATAGGGACGTAGATGTGAGCTTGAGTACATATCATACCATGCACACTCCTATGCATGTCGTGTGATATATAGTGACACAAATTGTCTAGGTAACAACACCTAAAAACTTAAATAGTAACTCCTTCATGAGCCCCATCCCCTCTGCCTTCTCTCGTCTCTCTCATTGCAGTGAAGGAGAAAAAAAGGGTTGAAATATTGAGAGGAGGGGAGACTGAAGAGTGGGGTGAGGGATCCAAGAGAGTGAATTATTGTGGATTTTGCACCTAATAATTCACTTGTCATAAAAATTAAAAACTTAGATGGACACGTGGCAAAAAATTGGACTCCAATTAAAATTTTATATATATATATATTTCGATGGACACATAATCTAATATTATTTAGACTCTTTAGTTTTTGTATCTAATAATTCACTTGCCACAAAAATTAAAAACTTAGATGGACACATGGTGAAAAATTGGACTTCAATCGAAATTCAATTTAAAATCTAATTAGATTTGGACTCTTCGATTTTTACATTTAATAATTCACTTGACACAAAATTAAAATTTATATGGGATACATGACCCAAAATTGTGAATATAATTAAAATCTAATTGGATTTTTTCTAAGTTTTGGTCTAGTGTTATAATTTTCCTTTTTTAAAAAAAAAAAAATTGGATAAGTTGTTTTGAAGACATGGATTGATAGGAGGCTGTCTTATTTTGTAAGCATTAAAGTGAAGTTGAAGATATTTTACTGAGTTGTCCTCAAGTTTTTTCCTCATTAAACTTAAGGGTTAAGGGTATTTTTGAATTACATAAAAGTTCAGTCCAAAGAAGAGAATCCTCTTATAGATAGTATAGATGATGTCGTTTTTTCCTTACTTATAATTTATCAAATCCTTACTAAAATGCGTATCACTTTTAAAAAAAAAGGTGTCCAAAAAATATTAACCAAAGGGATACTAAGAACAATTTAAGAGAAGAGAATAACATGATCACCTCATGTCAGGAAATCAAAATTTTACCCATCAAGCAATAATTTTACCCATAATTGTTACTTTAGTCTTTGAAATACTAGAGGAAACCAAAGATTAAATTTTGGTACCAATGTCAAAGATTAAATGGGTACATTTTGACGAACCATTAAAAGAATTAACCAAGATATTTCATCATTGAAAAGCTATCTCTAAGGCTTGAGTTCCACAAATATAATTTCATATTTTCATCACCATCGCCAAGAATCATGATGCTATTATAGAAGCATCTCAAATCACCATGGGTTTGACACTTAGAAATCTCGGTCAATATGTGGTTGCTATTGTAAACATACGTGGCAAATTGTGACCCTTCTTGAGACCCTTCTTCGAGTTGTAGCAGAAAACCATTATCATTGTAATCCATAACTGATTTGGCTTATCATTGTTATCCATAACTGATTTGGCTTATCATTGTTATCCATAACTGATTTGGCTTAGTTGATGAGATGTTTGTTCTTGAAAACGGGGATACGATTAATAGACTACCAATACGATTTGACAACCAACATGATTTTCTAAAACGATAATGCCAAAACCCAACAATCCATTTCTCTTCAAGAAACTCCAGACATCTGGTTTGTATCCAACTTTTTTTTATTAGGTTGTCTAGTTTGTATCCAACTTTTTTCATTAGGTTATCTTAAAGTAAGGATGATTTGTCTAGTTCGTATCCAACTTTTAATTAATATTCTACAACTTTTTTTAAGGTATTAATATTCCAAATATTTTTTTGAGAGAGAGAATAATATTCCAAATATGAGTGAAGTAGGTCGGTATATTTTAAACCATCAATTGCTATCCATTACTTTGATCATCATCTCATCATTCGTTGACACTAGCTTGTGGCAGTATTTCTTCCAAACATCTTCGAAAACTTAGATTTAACCAAAAACAAAAAGTAATTAAGGCAAGCCAACAAATATTAATAGTGGAGTCCATTTTGGGTATTGCCAAAAAACAAAAGTTGAATAACTTCAAAAAAAAAAAAAACTAAAACCAAAAGAAAAAAATTAAACATGAAAATGAGTCAAAGCAAAAGAACTTGATCGGTAAGAAATCTCTTGAATTGCTTGATAGCTAGCAACTTAAACATGAGAGCCAAATGCATGCTGTTGTAAGAAAAGACATAGAGAAACTAGAGACTCCCTGGCCTACTATTGCAGACTACTGTTCTAGTGATGGAAATAAAGATTTCAAGCAAAAACAAAATCGTATACCAAAGATGTGGAAACTTGTCGGCACCATCGAAGGGCTACTTTTGTTACCATGTCTTAGTCTAGTTTTTTATAAGTTCATAAAATAAAAATAATTTATATCTCATTAATTAGTAAATTAATTATATATTTTTTATTAGAATTATTTCCTTAATTAAGGGATAATATTTAAAAAAATTTTAATTTAGTTAAAATTTTAACAAATTTAAATTCTATTCAAACTAAAAATTTATTATAAAAAATTTATAAACCTAAATCTCACACAACTTTTCTTTTCTTTAAAAAAAATTATGTTTTGACTAAAAGATAAGATTTAAAAATAATTTTAAAAAAATTTAAATTCTATTCAAACTAAAAATATATTATAATTTCTAACCTTAAATCCCGCACAACTCCTGTTTTTGTTTATGTTTTTTTTTTTTTTTTCTTCAGATTGAATGATTTAATAATAATTTAAAATAAATTTAAATTCTATTCAAACTAAAAGTATATTAAAAAAATTTCTAAACTTAAATCCCTCACAACCCACTTTTTTTGTTTTTTTTTTTCCCTCAATTTGCATCTTTTTAAATTAATATTTTATTAGGGTATTAAGCTACAAAGCTCTTGACTAAAGGAGATGATTTAACAATAATTTAATTTAGATAAAGCATTATCATCTAAGTTTTATAAATTTAAATTCTACTCCAACTAAAAATCTATTATAAAAATTTTTAGAACTGATATATATTCAACCATGACTTTTCAATACAATCCTTCTTAACCAATAAGTCATCCATATAATCAAATCCCACACAATACACCCCACGTTGTTGTATATATATATTTTTCAAAATGAGACTTACGCTTATATTTTAATCTAATAAATTCACCTTACTTATTGTTCTTTACTTATAAATTTGCGTATAGGATATTAAGCCAGAGAAAATTTACTATAAAGAAGCAAAACAATGGACACCCATTTAAGTTCTTGGTCCTCCTATGTAAGTTTGTTTGTTTGTTTGTTCGTTTTTTTTTTTTATATATATTCTCAAATTTGAACTCTTTTGTGTATGTTTTGGTTTTGGTTATTGTACTAAATTTATGAGTGTGTTGATTTTTGTAATTAGACTATCACTAGAAAAAAATTGGTATTAAGGAACTATATATTTTGTTTATTATTGTTTGTGTTGGTTAGGGTATATATTAAACATAGCCTAAATAGAAATAATCAAACTCATTCCATATCTTATATTAAGAAATTAACACAAAACACAAAGAAAATTTGAAAATATAAAAATAAATACTGCTAAAGTCAAACTCTAAACAATCAGAACTTATAGTAATTTTTTATTAAAATTATTTACTTATTTTATATTTTATTATTACTATTTATTTAATAATTTAGTTTTAATTATTTAAAAAACTTTGAGCTTAAATATAAATTTTCATCAAATTGTGCATTGCACGAGAACAATACTAGTCACTAATAATGTTTTCCATAAATATTGATATTTTCTTCTACAAACAGCGTGAAAATGATGCATCCATTTGGCGTATTTTATTTTAAATATTCATATTATGTTGCAAAGGCTAAAACGGTTTGAATAATAAATAAAATATTGGTTCTTAATCTTATAAAGAGGATTAAAGTTAGTTATGACTTAAAAAAAAATGCCAAAAATACCTCTAATCTAATTAAATAATCTTTATTCTTAAAAAATAAAAAATGGGGTTAAAATTTTAATTCACGTAAATTCATAAAAAACTACCAAAGAAATTTTTTTTCCTAAAAATTAGCACACACTCTATTTTAATATGAGAGGTGGTAAGTAAACAATATTTTTACAACATTCTCACAACAAATCATAGTTGATTAGTTGTTATTGGTTATAATTTGAACCTACTACTGGAATTAATTTTCTTCTCTACCAATAACAACCTGTAACAACTTGCCACATAAGATTTGTTGTGAAAATGTTGTGGACATATTTTTCTCATTTAAATATATCTCACACACTTTTAATACATTTTTTTTCCTAAAAACTATCACATACTAAATCCAGCAGTTTAGTCCATTTCAAATCTTAAATTTTAATTTCTTAAAATATCTTCCTGTGTAACTTCACTGGCAACTAACAGTAGATAAATTTAAATTGAAAAATTACATTAATTTTATATTATTTATTTACCAAAAAAAGAAAAATAAATTTATCATAGTTAGATAATGGGCCGAAGGGTGGTGAGTGGGTTTGGGCCAATGGTAGTTTTGTCCTTAAAACGTAAAATAAAAAATAATATATATATATATATATAAGGTTAGGTTCAAATTACACTTAATGTAACTCTAAGTAATATTACACCACTCAATAACTAGTTAATAAATTTATATTTTAAAAATTCCACCGTTAGATTACATGTTCTATATGTTCTAAACATGCATGTCAATTTTCATACTAATCAAATGTTATTTATCTCTCGATCAATAAACTCATCTTTTATGCATTATTTTAAACTACAAAAACTTGAATTTACATAGTTGATAGATGACATTACTATCAATCTTTGATTATCTTGAAATTTTGCGAGTATGGAGAATATACAAAAATAATGTAATCCAACGGTCGATTTATCAAAATTCACGTACAAATAAAAAATATTGATTGGTGTAACATTACTTAAAGTTACACTAGGTGTAATTTGAACCCAACTCATATATATATATATATATAGAGAGAGAGAGAGAGAGAGAGAGAGAGACAGAGAGAGAGAAGGTGTTCAAGATTTGGAGGTTAATTACTTCTAAATTTTTAAGAATAATCTTTCTCAAAAATTTTTTTTAAGAATACTGCTAGAAATACAAAGTTTTTTACAAAAAATTTTACAAACTGCTGATGTGATGAATAGTTATTAGTAAATGAAAAAGGGATGTTAATGGTGGGCCTAGATGTTAATAGTAAAGTCTATGATGGCTGAATAAAAGATCTAGGATTCAATCCCTGCCTACGCAAAAAATTGACTGGTGTCTTGGTCTGATAATAAAAGAGTTATTATAAGAAGCAGACGCCATAGATTAAAACTTTCTCTAAAAAAAATAAAAAATAAAAAGAAGCCGGCCACTTCAACAGTTTGTAAAAATATCGTAAAATAGTTTGTGGTTGTAGCATCACTCAATTTTTAATCCTAAATACTAAAACTTTACATGTTGAATACTTGAATCCCCTAAAAAGTTCAAAGATACGGATCTATAGAAATAAATATTTCTTTCTTAACGAGTGATTAATACGATATGAGAGTATCCTGTAAATTAATAATTTTACCATGGAAGATTTTTTTTATTTAAGAATTTTTTATATGTTCCCAAGGGAGAATTTTTTTGGCTTTGCCACTATGTAAAGTTTGGCCCCCCAAACCTAAAAGTTTGGCGTTTTCCATGCTTCTCTGAAACACAAGCTGCATGCAAAAATTTAGGGACAAAAACAATATTTTAACCGAATTACTATCATGTGTGATGCTATTGCTGCCTATTATGTGACTAATCATAAAATCTATCATATATCGGATACATGTAATACAACCTTAGTGTATCACAAGTACGAATACTAAGACAAAGTACAATAGCACAAGTAAAACTGGACTCATATCTCTAACACATACCTACATACATATATAAAAGTAGTAGGAGGAGCATTGTTTAGTATTGACCTTAAGAAAGTGAGTGAGGAAGACAAACGCAGAATTTTAGTTTGTTGAAGAGCATAATAATCTTCATCATCTTCTCCACAAAGCTTAGAGATTTTTTCAATGGCTCTGAAGTAATTGTCCACACAATAATCAAACTCTGAAACCGTAACCATATCGCCATTACAATCCAATGGTTTCTCTCCAATTAGAGCATCCTTCTTCTCCCTCTTAATCTTATTCATTTGGCATTTGATGGTAAATAGCTTCGAAATTGGAGGTTCTTCTCCCTAGTCCATTGTTTTCGTTTTCCTTCACTGGTTTTTGTAGTGGTGGTGTGCGGAGGAGTAAAAAATACAAGAAAAAAAGGGAACGAATTAGGACTGTTGGGTTTTGAACTATGGATCACTATATTTACAAAATTGCCACATATTTTTTCAAAAGAGAAAATAGATAAAAATGGGCCTACACTTGAGAAAAGCTAATGCTAGTGTTACAAAAAAAAGAAATTACAACTTTTACCACAACTCGCCATATGACGAGTTGTAACTTGTGGAGATGTAGACCCCTACGGACCCACTATTATTTTCCATTCACAACTCGTTAGATGGCAAGTTGTGGCAAAAATTATGATATTTTTTTATGGTACAAACATTTTTTTGGATTTATTTCCTCTTAGCTATTATATTATTAGTCATAATTGCAATAAAGAAAGAAATATGAGGGAAAGAAAGAAAGAAAAAAAATATTAGTTCCTAAACATTTAATTATAAGAATGAATGGTTTTATATGTCTTAGTTTCATAGCACTTTTTTGTCAATATCTTTTTTTCTTCTTTTGATAGATAATATTAGTAGACTCTCTCTCTCTCTCTCTCTCCATTAAAGCATAATTTCTAATATAGTCAATTGGAAAAAAAATGAAAAATAAAATAAGACATCATGTGAGAGAATGAAAACATTAAGATAATAAGAATATAGAAAAAGAAAGAAGAGAGAAAAGCATATGAACAATGGAAAGAAGAGAGAAAAGCATATGAACAGTGGCAGCTCCAGAAATTTTTTTCAGGAGGGGCATTAAGAAATTTAAAATTAAATAAAATTTAGTACAAAAAAAAAAAGCTTGAATATATCGAGTCACCAGAAAAAATGCAAATATATGAAATTTTACAACTTCTACGAGTTTTCATATTTTAAAATTGTTACATGATAGTTCATTATTAGTTTTTTTTTTTATCTATTGTCAATATGACTAGGTGTGACCATTTTATTTTGCTAAGTTTGAATAACATTTATTTATTTTTATGCAGTTGTCATTATTTTTATAAATACATTTTAAACTAAAATGACAAAATGCAGCCCGCTGACACTATATTATTGATTAACCCACACATCTATATTCATCCATACATAAATATTACACTGTGTCTACTTAATCAATCAAATATTTGAGAAATTGCTAACTTTACTATTTTTTTTATTCAATTATGTACTAACATAAATAATACACTAAATGTCTAATTATTGTTTCTTTTTAGGTTGTACAGATCTATGATCAGGGTGTGCAAGATTTTAGCCACCGTATGCAAAAATAATTTTAAGCATAAAAGAAACTAATAAAAAAAAATTTATACATAAATATATATATATATATATTTTTTTTGAAGTCAGGGGGTTCATTTGAACCCTTTAAACAACAAGTGCCACCGCCTTTGCATATGAATCTAGTTTGCTTAACAAGTCGGAATATCTTTCTACCTTTAGGTGCAAGTATGAGCCTTTATGTGGATCTATATATATTCCTAGGGGTAGGTTGCTCACCTTCACCCACAAAATCTCCATGTTAATAGCCTTCAAGTGTAAGAATAAGCCTTTAAGTGGTGCTAATGACAAATCTTGCTTTTTAATTGCCTTCAATTGCAATATTGAGACTTTTGAGGGGAACATGTAGCAAAATATTTTTTTTTTTCCTTTTTAGGGGGGGGGGTGTTTTGTTAGAATGGTGTGAGTATGACTTTGATGTGACTGTGAGAGTGGAATATGACAATATATATAATGTGTGTGTGTGGTGAAATTGGGGTGGTGTTAATCAAAAAAAAAAAAATTGGGTGTTTAAGCCTAAACCAATGCTTGGTTTGTTTTACACATAATAAATATTTTTAAATCAACATATTTGAGGAAATCGCAAAAAAAAAAAAAAAAAAAAAAGACTTACAAGTTCCAAATATTCTTAGAATTTACTAAATGGTGGGAATTTTAAACACACCATTTAATTTTTCATTGATTAAATGAGTATATCTAAAACTTTAGAATTTGGTATTCAAGAGGTTTTTTTTTTTTTTTTTAATTAGAGTGTTATGGTTTTTTAAAAACATAAACAAAGGGTAAAGAATTAAGGCTTTTATAACAATGATGATAACAATAACTTGATTATGGTGATGGTATGGTATGGTATCATGATGTTATCAGTGGTAGTGGTGGTAACAACATAGCGGTAAATAATGGTGGAGGTGATGGTGACAACAATGAGATGAGAAAAATGGAGTGGTGGTGACCGTGATAATAGTATTGATAGTGATGATGTATAACATAAATAAAGATGAGCAAATAAATTTCATAAAATGAATAACAACAAAATGTTAGTGTACAAGGGAAAAATAAATATTATTATGGCATTTAGGTATGAACAAAAGTTTTTTTTTTTCTTTAAAAAAAAAGTAGAGAAAAGAGAAGACTAGTATATACATCTAGGTTGGGAAGTACAAGTTCATTGCTTTCTTGCATATACAAGGCAAGCATCTATTTTTCTTTTTCTTTCTCCGATTCTTTGTCTATGGTGTTGGGAAGCACAAGTTCTTTGCTTTCTTGCATATAGAAGGCAAGCATCTATTCTTCTTTTTCTTTCTCCGATTCTTTGTATATGGTGTTGGGAAGCACAAGTTCTTTGCTTTCTTGCATATAGAAGGCAAGCATCTCTTTTTCTTTTTCTTTCTCCAATTCTTTGTCTATGGTGTTGGAGATGCTTTTTTGTTTTGGCATGATGGAATTTGATAAATTTATCCTTATAAAGCAACCCCATCAAATCTATATATAGTAGAAGCTTGGATGAACTCCATATAAACTTCACATTAACAAAATTCAAATTAGGGCTAACTTGGAAACTTCCCTAAGGGTGTTTTAAAGCTAAAGTTTGATTTTTGTTCATGTAAGTATTGGTGGTTATTTTTCCAACTTTTGTTGTACGTCTATGGGTTTTTTAATACTATTCATAAACAATAGGTTGCTTTACTTTCTTCATTTTTCTTATAAATGTTAAAAATGCAATGAATTTTGGGTTTATTTACTTCTTAATTTTCACTTGAATTAATGATATCTATTGCTAATAGGTTTGGTTCATGAGTCATCTAATGCAACTTTGATAAAAAGGTACATGATATTATTTTTATATGTTTAGTATATTTAGGAATACAAAAATACACACAAAAAATTAAGCTTGTCATATAGTGAGTCTTTTTAGTTAGTGACATTGATATTTGAAAAGCATGGTAAACTAGCTTAATATTTGGTAAGCAGAAGGTGAGACTAAACCAAACTAATCCCCACCCTCATTTCAAATTTCAATTTTTTTATGTCCACACATTTATTCCTCTTCTTAAACTCTTTTTCACACTTTCTTTCTTATAGTGTATAATCCTCACTTTTGCACATCAAATTGAGTAGCACATGAGATTGGAGACATTGTAGCAATAGAGGAGCTGAGGACTTTGTGAGCATAGTTTGAGGTCCAATGCCCTATCAAATATACACAAATTTATAAAGGTATCTATTGGTTTCCAATATTTTTTTTTTTTTTGCCTATGCTCTAGTTTTAATTTAAGGTATATAACTCCCAGCCCTATTCTATAAATTCATTTTCTAAACAAACTAGAACATATAAAAGGAAAACCTATATATATAATCTAAAAAATTGTAAACATATAAAAGGAATTAGAGTTTACTAATGAAGTTTGAGAATATCATGATTTACCATTTTCTTTATAGTAAACAAGGTGAAGAATGCTCTAACGGGATTAGGTACATGCAATATAACTTTCATATTTGGAATGATTGATTTTAAGAATTGATTGAATGTATTTTGAGCAAACATAAAAGTTATATGGTTCCTCAAAGTCTATTAGTTTCTAAATGTCATTCATCATGGAAAAAGAGACAAAAGATGTCAAAAATATTGTATACAAATGGAAATATGAAAAGTAATAGAAATATAGAAAAAGAAATGGTAAGAAAGGAAAAGTAGTACTTGATTTAAGATTAATTAGCAAGGCTCATTACCTTTCTTTCACCATCTTTATCTTTTTTTTCTTCTACTTCTTCTTCTTCTTCCTTTTATTTTTTTTATTCCTTGTAAATGAAAGGAAATGTTAAGATAAAAGTAATATAGGAAAGGAATACTTGACAAATAAGAGAGAGAAGCATTTCACTCATATGTTGTTTAGCAAGCTCATTGCTTTTATTTTACTTTTTTCTCTAGTTTTAGAATTTTCAAATGATGGTGGTGTTATATACTTTTTATAAGGCCATGCTTGATGCAAACGATAAAATGTTTTTTTTTTTTTTAATTTGTGTGCACTGGGGTGGGAAAAGGGGGAGGGGGGGTGTTGTCTACACCCACTAGGGCACTGGAATTAATCTTGCTTTGTTTAGGATAAGAAATTATTTCAAAGCGATATGTCAAAAGAAACCCTAAGAAAGAAGACTAAAAAATATATGACAACCCTAAGAGATTGAATCTCATATATTGATAAGTTGAAGAGAGATGGGCAAAAAATATCTCCTAAGTGAATGACAAAAAAATAAAATGTTAGTTTGGAAGTATTATAAGAAAAAGAAAATTGAAGATTTTAATTATTTTACCAATATTTTAACACCCTCTCACATGTGTCTAGACTTCCCCTTGATAAGTAGGGTCCAAAATGTGAAGACAAAATTCATATTCTTACTATAATTGATTAACACTTTCAAAAAAAAAAAAAAAAAAATTGAGGCCACGTTTGGTACATTAGATGGAAATTATGTTAGGAATAGAAATTCATATTACTAGAAATATTAGATGTTGCAATATAATAACTATTTATATTTATATTTTTGGTTTGAAATTTGTTAGAAATTTCGTTCAAGTTACCCTTAGAGACAACTTTTACAAAATTATACTATGGTAATGTTTGGATAAAAATTATTGCGTCCACGTTTAAGTCAAGACGCGTTTGAGCCTTTTTTTTTTTTTTTTCCTCTGCACGCGTTTCAACTTAGGGGACAAAGTTATTGTTCACACTGTGCACTTACTGTTCATATACTGTTCAACCACTTTTTCATTAAAAATGGGTCACACGGTACTATTCACATATTTAAAAATTACTTTGCTACAGTATTTTCAGTTTTTAGTTTTCAGTTTCCTTAATAATATTTTGATAAAACACCTACCATTTGTTCAAATTAAAAAAAAAAAAAAAATCTAAAATACTATAATTTGAGTTCTTGATATATAGATTAGTGAATTTGTAGTATCCAATCAACTTGATATTCGTGAAGCGTGATAGATACAAAAATGACATTTGAACAAATAATTTGTTTAGCAAAATATTATTATGAGAAAAGTTACAAAGTAGTATAATTTTGTAAAAGTTACCTTAAGTGTAACTTGAAGGCAATGCCTATTAAAATATTCATCTTGCCTTGTGTTAAAAAATTGTTAGGATATATCTTTACTTGCCATATTAGGAAGGCATTGGAAAGGATTTGCGATTACTTCACTCCTAAGAAAGCATCTGAATTCAAAGGTTTAGCTTATAGTCTTAGGAAGAGTTCTTAATTCCTTATCAACTAGAAACAAATTAAAGTTGGGCAAACATAAGTGAGGGGGACAAGCTTATGGGAAATGGCCAATCAGTGTTTCATTGTTCCTATGGCTTTTCTGGTTCAATTGAGGACAATGAATTTCATTTATATAGTTTCTGTAACAACATTGTATATTTATATATTTTTTAATTGAATAATGTGGGTGATTTTGGAATTGAATTTGTAAAATTAACATCTTATAATATTATAAGTTCTTTAGGTAATAAGAATATATAAAAAGAAAAGGAGAGAGAGAAAAACATATGAATCTAGTTTGCTTAAGACAGATTCCCCCCTACTCGTAAATTTTCACATAAAGATGTTGACATATACTTTTGCTATTGTACATTATTCACCAACGAGACACCTTTAATATTGAAAAAAAAAAATCTAGTACTACAAATGGTAGGTTAATGTGTAATTGATAGACAATCACTTGCAACCTGCCATGTCAAAATTGTGACAACAAGTTGTAAAATATTTTGTGGTCCTAAAACCACTCCTAATACTTTCAAGTGCAAGTATGAGCCTTTATGTGGAGCTAATGAACCTTTACGTGGAGCTAATGAAATTTCCTTTTTTTTTTTTTTTTTCTTTTTTTTAGCCTTTAATTGCAAGTATCAAGTATGAGACTATTAAGTGGAGCACCCTACAAAATCTGTTTTTTTTTTTTTGGTTGTTGTCCTTTTTGTGGGCCAAGGGGGAAAGAGTTATTTAGTTAGGATGGTGTGAGAATGAAACTTTGCTGGGAGAGTACAAGTATAAGCCTTTAGGTATAAGTTTTTCTTTTTCTCTCTAATTTGTTGTCTTTTGTGTTGGAGATGCTTTTTATTTTTGGCACAATGGAATAACTTTAATATGTTTTATCTTTTGAAAGTAACACCATTTAGCCTATATATAGTAAAAGTTATAGATGAGCTCTCTAAATGAACTTTGTATTAACAAAAATAAAATTAAGGCTAACTTAGAAGCTTGTTCTTATAAGTATTGGTGGCTGATTCTTCAAGTATGTTTGTATGTATGTGTTTTTCTACTAATTTTCATAAGGTTGCTTTACTTGCTTAATTTTTCTTATAAATGTTACAAATGCAATTGGGCCTATTTACTTGTTTTGCACTTGAATTAACGATATTTATTATCAAATGGGTTTAGTTCATGTTACGTCTAATGTAGCTTTGATAAAAGGTATATCACTCACAACAATCGGATGCAATTCACTATGAAGATATTTGTTTAGTATATTTAGGAATACCAACACACATGCAAACCCTATAATTTGAAGCTCTTTTGTATATTATTGAGTTTATAATCTCTAGTCACATTAAATTTGAAAAGCACGATAGAATAAATCAGCTTGATTAAAAAATAAATCAAGAAAATATTTTTTTTTTCTAAAAACTAAAAAAATATATTATTTTCAAATCTAAAGAAAAAAAATACTTGAGAAATTTAACCAAAAAAAAAAAACAATTTGATTAACTGTTCAGCTTGCTGTACAATGGATCAATTGCCCAGGTAAAAAGGCAAAAGTGGTGACTTAATGGCAGGGAATTTGGGTGAAGAGGATCAGACCCAGATAGCGAAAGAGGTACAAAATGAACAACAAACTGAGGTAGAGACTACTAATCATCCCAAAAGCGTTCCCAAGGTAACAAACACCTCAAACGAGTTATATATATATATATGTATGTATGTATGTATTTATCTTTTTATGATAAATAAATATTATCATTTAGGTATAATTATGAGAGAAAATGTGAATTATTTTGTAATAACTCTAGCACCATTTGACAATAGACCCAAAATGAAACACATGATGTGAGTCATGTGATCCACCCAGTCATTCCGTTAGACACTTTGGGTAACTCATACAAAATTATATTATTTGATAAATTTTTTCCATAATAATATTTTGCTAAAAAATCTACACTTTGTTCAAATATAACTACATATCCTTACTTCGCAATACAAGTTTTTTAAAAATTTATTAAAAAAACTTATATATATATATATATATCTAAATATTTTTAACTCTTTAACATTGCCTTCCAATTTTTTACATTGCAAAAAATAAGCAACAATATATTTTTATATGACAAATAGAATTAAATAAATATTAATATAATTTAGGGGATAATAGTAAGAGAAGATGTGAATTATGTTTTAAGGAGGAAGATAATATATAGTACAAATTTAATGAATGATAACAAAATGCTAGCCTACAACCAGAATTAAATTAAAAAAAAATGTTTTGACACACCAATTCATTTAATTCATGAAACCCCCCAAATAACAAGCCCATAATCCGGTGAGAGCCATTTACTTACAAGCCCACAACACAGCACACGCACTAATAGTTATTCCCAAAACTCCAAAAATAAACTTGAGCAAAACCAAGCCCACCATCAAGTTCAACAGTAAGCCCAAATTCCCACCCAGCCTAAACGCTAACATCATCACCTCACCATTTATGTTTACATCTGTTGCTATTTACAAAAACATGAGGGAGTAAAACAAATGCTCCCAGACTTAAAATCTTTTTTTTTTTTTTTTGACCTAATTCCCTGAATTAAATCAATCAAATATCTAATGTGCACTTCTCTCTCTCATCGTTTGTTTTATCGTGTCTATGTATGTCATTAGGAGATTAAGCAGCTTCAACATTTTATCCATCCGGAGCATCCATTGATCTTCAATGAAGACGGAATTTATGGTGAAATTTGTTGCGGGTGCAGGGAACCAATATTGGGTCCTGGCTACAGTTGTGAAGAATGCAATTGGTTCCGACATCATAAATCTTGTGCGGAACTACCCCTTGGGTTGCTACACCATCCCTTGCACCCATTACATCCTCTTATTCTCTTTCCTGAATGGATATATGATCTTAAGCTTGAGGGAGAAAAGAGCAATTGCGACGTCTGCAAACAAGATCGTGGGGAATACCGTTATATTTGTTACCGATGCAACTTTAAGCTTCACATCAAATGTGGTTCTTTAGCGCCCACCACGGAAGCAACTGAAGTCCACCACCACCCATTGACCCCCTATTGGAAGTGGATGACTTTCACTTGCGACCTTTGTGGCAAAGAAGACGAAGGTATGCCCTATGTGTGTACCTCATGTGGTTTTGGGATTCATAGAAAATGTGCTGCTTGCCCAAGCAGACTCAAAGTCGTACGGCACAATCACCCCCTCAACCTCATCCATTCTCTTGAACTCCATCAATCCAACTCCCAATTATGTCAACTCTGTTTTCAAAAAGTGGACACAAACTATGGGCTTTACTATTGCTCCAGATGTGATTTCGCTGCCCACCTCGATTGTGCTATGAGCAATGGAAACATGGAAGACATAACTTTGCTAGAACTTAAGGAGGAGGAGTCCACCGAGTCAAAAGCTGTGCTAGAAAATGTAGATTTAAAGCTTGATCAATTCGTTGACTCAGAAATTTGCAAAGTCATGAAAACCACTATGGAGGAGGACGAAACTGAAATTGCCACAGAAATCAAACACTTCAGCCATGAGCATCACTTAAAGCTTACTGATGAGGTTCCAAATAACAAAATTTGCGACGGGTGCGTACGAGCTATTCTCCCTCCATCTTTTTACAGTTGTGTCAAATCCAATTGTAGGTTCTTTCTTCATATATCTTGTACTAAATTACCCAAAATAAAACGACACCCACTTCATCAACACCCACTCACCCTCACTTTTAGACCAATTATTTCATTTTGGTGTGATGCTTGTGGTCAACGGTGCAATGGCTTAGGCTACGAATGTGATAAATGCGAGTTTCTACTCGATGTTCAATGTAGTTTGACTTCAAACACCCTTACTCATGCCTGTCACGAGCATCCTCTTTACCTCTCTATCACAAACTATGCACAGAAGTGTAGTATTTGTGATTCTGAAGAATACCGAGTGTTCCGTTGTACCACTTGTGAATTTATTCTAGACTTCAAATGTGCTACACTACCACAAACTGCATGGAACAACCAACATGAGCATCCCTTCACTCTATGTTATGCTCCCGAAGATGACTCCGATGAATATTATTGTGATATTTGTGAAGAAGAACGAGATCCCAAACAATGGTTTTACTACTGTGCAGATTGCAGTTTTCCTGCTCATTCCAAATGTATTCTTGGAGATTACCCAAATAGAAAATAACATATAATAGCCACATGTTTGGAGATGCTACACATTAATTTGATTGTAAATACAATGTTCAATGAAATAAATGATCTATATTAATGTGCCCAGTATAATTTTTAACATTCATGATAATTGTTTATAGAAAGACCAATGTTGTTTTTATTTGAATATTTTCCTTTTGTGTTGGGCCTTACTTCTTTGTTGTTGAATCTAATGTGTTATTATGGCTATCTATTTGTGTAGTTTAGGGGGAATTTTCATTTTATTTTTTTTCCCCTTTTGAGAAAAGCTTTTTTGTGCTGTCAAATTTATTAATCAATTCAGTCATTTGCTTCCCTTGGATTAAAATTGAAATAGTAGTGCAGCTCATGGATTCATTTTATAACCCTGTTTTATCACAACAATCAAGGCTGAAATTAGAGAGTGCTTCAGTTAGCAATTCTGTTTTTTCAAGTCAAATCTTTGTGGATGACAATAATGGGTCATACACTATCCATCATCTAGCTTAGGATGTTAGCACTAACGAGATGGAGGGTTTGTCTTTGATGGAAAGGTCTAAGATAGAGGAGTTAGATGAACAATGGAAGAAGTAGGGGATAGAATATGATCGGTATCACTTGAAGTGAAATGCTTTGTAGAGGGAAAAGAAATACTTTCCTGGATGGCTGGATCTTATTAATGTGGCTGATTAGCACAAGAATAATAGAGAACAAGAGCTATTTTTGACTTCTTAAGTATTTCTATTTGGCACAATCCTTCAAGTTTGGATGATGTAATAGCTTGGATATTTCAAGGAAAGCTTTGCATACTCATAGAAGGTTTTAGAATTTATTAATGAGTTATCCATTTTGTATTATTATCTAGAATTTCACATGTCAAACAGAGATTTGTGTATTTGTAGAGATTTACTATATTTTTAAAGAAAGAAACAAACTTGTAATAAATAAATAATTAGAACTATAAGACACTGATAAATTGTAGATGGATTGAAACTACAAGAGAATGTACTGTAGGCTGTGGTGTCTACGATTTTAGTAGCAGTCATATTATTTACTCATATTCTTACACCAAAGGTATTGAAATACGGAAAAAAAGAAAGAAAGAATTTTCTTGTTATTGCCTTAAGACAGTATGGTTTTAGATCAACTACTGGCTTAACACATTCAAGCAAGGAACCTGTCCATTCTTAGAAAAAAGCTGATTCCAATGAGGATAAGCATTAGAAAGTTAGGTATATTGCTTTGTCATTGTTATAAGTGATTAATCCATTACTTTGAATAAGATGTTGGTAATTGTTAGTGACATCTAGAGTGATGGTCAGAGCTGCCATCTATGTGATAAGGTTGGTCCATTAAATCAAGCAAAGCAGCGAAGCTAGGTAACCTCTAGATATCATTAATATTATCCCCCACCCCTCCCTAGACATGGATGTAGTATGTGGAAAAGCATTAGAATAAAATGAGATAAATTTCTATAGCACATTAATTTTGATGTTGGCTATGATAGTCGGATACGATTCTGACATGACCATTGGTGTGGAGATCAACCTTTGAGGGTGGCTTTTTCATTCTTGGAGGCTAGTTCTATGATAGAGATTCTTTAGTGAAATATTTGCTGGTGAGATAGGGTGAGGGGACGAAGAAGTTGGGATGTAAGGTCCTTCGGGGCTTTAATGACTGGGACTTAGAGCTGGTGGCAGCATTCCTCCATCTTTTAGATGCTCATATTACCAATAGAGAGGGTGGTGACTAAGTGAGATGGAGATTGAAGAGAAATGGGGAATTCGGTGTCCACTCATTCTATTCGGTCCTATGGGGCTCAAACATTGATATCTTTCCTTGGAAAGGCATTTGCGGGGTTAAGGCTTCACATAGGGTCTCCTTTTTTTGTTTGCACCACGGCATGGGGAAAGATTCTTACTTGTGAGGACCTTATCAAGAGGAGCTATACCATTGAGGGTTGGTGTTGTATATGCCGATGTAGTAAGGAGATAGTGGATCATATTTTGATACACTTACAATAACTTGGTCATCGCCTTGTGGAATACCCATAGTGTTGAAATCAATTGCAGGGAAAAAATTTCACAATGGCAATCAATAAATTTCTTGGAATGGTCCTCAGATGCCAGTAGAAACCAAGGGCTTCGTAAGTAACAATGAAAGCCCAAAAACGAAGACTTAACTTGCGATTGTATATAATAGAGAGAGATTAAGAATGGAGGCTCAACTCAAGTTTGTAAATATTAACAAAGAAGGCCTGAAAATGGAGAATCATTTTGAAGATGAGCTTGTTTAGAGGTATGTTCCTATCTGGTTATATGAGTTGTTGGACATGAAAAATGAAGTTACTAAGCTTAATAGAGTTGATTGGCTTGGTATATAGTAAAAATGAAAAACCAAATAAAGTGGGTATGTATATATATACACGTAATTTTGAACCAATACTATGGTTGTTTGAAGCATATAATACTTGACATTTCATGCTATTCGCTAATGTTAGCATAAGAATGCTATTTGCACACTTTGTTATACACTTATTTTTCACACCTGATCGTTAGACCTTTATTTGAAATTAAAACAGGGATCACACATTTCCTTGAATTTCTAATTTGCAATCATTTTTTCTTGTGTAGTTTAGGGGGGAACTTTCATTTTTTTCCCTTTTGAGTTGAAGCTTATTCGGATTGTTCTTTTGTACCTCTCAAATCAATTAATGTGTTTTCACATTTATTAAAGTAGGATTTTAATTCTACCATCAGCTTACTAAATTCTTCATTGTACCTACCAATGGTGGCGCAAGTAACAACCCTGAGCTGGGCATTTTTCTGATTTAGTGATGGTCTGGCTAACTGTATTTTAATTCTTTTTTTTTCTTGGTGGATTTGTGATAGTTTGCAGCTGATCTACATTTGTGGTAGGTGCATTTGGGTGTTTTGAACAAAATTTGGGCTGGTTGTGGCTTTGCATGTGTGTTTGGGTGTTGGTTGTCAATGATGTGACCTTTTTGAGGTTGTGGGTGGTGTTTCGTGTTTGACAAAAGGTATTAGTGAACTCAAGTTTTAATTTGCATCGATTACATAATGTAGAAGCAACTTATAACTTTAAGAATGCAACCTTTTTTTATTTTGAGCAAATTACAAATTCTCTAAAGGTCCTTGAAATTTCTTAGACGTTTACTATATATTTTTCTTAGATGTTTACCAAAAACATCAAGTTTGTTCCCTTCCAACTATGGGGGAAATGTCTTAAATGAAGTGCAACCATGCAGTCAAATAGAAGAAAAGAATCCAGGAAAACAGAACCAAACGACCAAAAAGATAAAGTTGGCTTTCCTCTTAGATTTTAATCATTTGCTTTATTTTTTTCACTTGATTTCCTCTTTGATGGTGGTTGCCTTGTGGATTACCTAGAATGCCAAAAACGATCTTTCAAGGGCTTTGTAAATAATAATGACAGCTAAAAACGAAGAGTTAGCTGGAGATCATTAATTATAGGGAGAACTTAAGAATGAAGCTTCGACTCAAGTTTGTAATAGTAACAAAGAAGGCCTGAAAATGGTGAATCATTTTGAAGATGAAGATCCTGAGCTTGATTAAAGGTATGTTCCTTTTTTGGTTTAAATGGTTATTGGACATAAAAAATGAAGTTACTGAGCTTGTTAGTGTTGATTGGTTTGGTATCTTTTAAAGATGACAAGCTGAACAAAGTGGGTATATACCTACATTATTAGT
Organism: Castanopsis chinensis; assembly: GCA_032878915.1. Lineage (NCBI taxonomy): Eukaryota > Viridiplantae > Streptophyta > Magnoliopsida > Fagales > Fagaceae > Castanopsis > Castanopsis chinensis. Next base: position 866,100 of record JAVQMG010000061.1, read on the forward strand.
GATCACTTTTATGCTATTGGCTTATGTTAGCACAAGAATGTTATTTTCACACTTTGTTGTACAACTGTTTTTCACACCCAACCTTTAGACCTTCAGTTAAAATTAAAACAGAAATCACATTACCTTGAATTTCTAAAAAAAGCAATCAGTTTTCCCCTGTTACTCAAAGTTTGTAATCAAGCACACATACTATAAGATGCTAGATATTGGGACCTTTTTTTTCCCTCATTTTTAGAAAAGGTATGTGGACCATTTTATTCTCAGGGCATGATATCTATAATGGTCCTCTGTTGGAGGAAAAGAACACCCCCACTGACCCCCCCACCTCTCTCTTTCAAGACACCCTCCTCTCTATGCATACATTTATAAGGAATGTTGATGATTTACATGTAATATTACATACATATGATCTTTTTATGGAAACAACTCCCACTTATTCTTTGCAGGGTTGTCTAGACAAAAGTTGCAAGCGATCTTATCATAAAAGTTGGCTATTCAAGCTTTTATTTGCATAAGGTGCAGTCAATTACTTTGTTCTTAATAAAAGATGAATCAATCTTTCTGTGTCTGACAAATGTAAAGCTGACATCAAAATCTTAGAACCTTCATTAAAAATACTGACTCATCCAGATAATTTACTTCCCTATGGTGTCCTGTATTCAATCCAAAGAAGAAAAACATAGCAGTCAAATGAATTCATTCTCCTTTCTTGTTGGATTTGAAACCATGCTATGTTGTTGTATCCCAAAATCCTTGAAATTTACCAGCTAATCTAAATAATAAATTTTTTAAAAACCTTAATTCTTACATCTTGATTACCCTTCCTTAATATTTTAACTCAACTCAACTAAGCCTTTATCCCAATTAAAATGGAGTCAGCTATGAGTTATTATCAATTTAATATTCAAGATATTCAATCTGCTTAATATTTTACTAATATACTGAAAATAATATCTTTATAAACATTCATGATAACGAGTTCAAATTCGTTAAATTTTAACTAAATTATTTTTTGTTATGTCAGCTCCATATAGTTAAAAGAAGTGTACATTTGAATAGACTAGTATTCCAAAGTATTGGCCAGAGAGACACTAGCCCCACTATCCAACCAAACAATCTTCCAGGTGGATCAAAATCTTTTGAATTAGTAGTTAAATTTTGTTATGGATGGATGGTTGACAGCAGCCAATATTGCTGCATTATATTTTCTGCTCATTCTTTAGAAAAAATAGCGACAATCTTGGAAAAGGAAATCTAATATCCAAAACAGATGTTTTTATTAAGCTTCTTAATACTTACATCGTGGGAGAGAAATTTTTAAATTTTTCAGAAGCAGTGAACCCATTTCTGCTTGTGCCAAAAAGTTGGAACCAAAAAGTTACAACTTGTGAAAAGATTGTCAGAAGCCATTGCTTGGAAGGCCTTCACCCATCCACGGGCACTTGGAAATGACAATGTATAGTGCTTGTATGTTCTTGCAAATAATGTTGAGAACTCAAAACTTCAAAAACAAAACAAAACAAAACAAAAAGATGTGATAATGGTGGTTTGAAGATTTTTAATTCCTTCAAGTAGATAATTTTTTCATAGAGATTCAAACTATCAAAAGTAAAAGGGATGAGATCAGAGCTTGTAGGATCATGCATGGTCCATTGGACTACAAAATGGCTTTCCCAAAATACTTTTGGATTTCACAATTTGGCTCCCAAACATCTAAACCATCACTTAAAAAGAGTTACAACTGAAAGGTTAATTAATGGGCTCCCTTTTGAGAAAATTCAGTTTCCTGCAGTTCTCTACCACACCTTCTCAAGGTTGGTTTAACCATAAAAATAAATTCTGAATTATATATGTTAGAAGAATTGCTTCAATGTTGGTGCAGTGTCATGTCTTAGATCTCTTGGTAAAGAATTATGAAGACAATAATATTAATTATGATGTGGGCATTGTTATTAGTATGGTAGAATCTTATGCTATTTTTGTTTCAAGAAAACTTGCACCAAAAATATTTTCCATTGGAAGATTGATAGATTGTTATCTTACCCTGGTTGCAAGGGATGAGAACTTAGTGCAAAAGTTCAGTCACTAGTAGAAACATTGCCAAAAGATGCACAGTAATATGATGACAACATCTATAGGACCATTGACATGTATCCCATGGTATGGAAATTTTTTTCATTCTTAGTGTTGATTACATTATTTAAAAATTGAGTTTCTAAGACCTACAATCATAAAATAGAGATTTACTTTATTTAAAAGAAGTACAACTTTTCTTTTGGGTATTTTATTGGATATTTCAATCTTCAATGGGCTATAAATCTCTTAAATTTCAAATCTTAACCCTGGGCAACCAGTGTTGTTAAATTATATATCATTTTATTGACGGACTTCAAAAACTTGTAGACTCACATCTTAACCAGTCACAGAAGCACTTAAATTTAAGTTCCAATTGACCATTCTTTTGAGACCATTTATGCATGTACACCCTAGGTTGATAAAAGAAGAAAGAGTAAGTGGATGTAAAAGCACTAGAATACCATAGATTATCACAAGAAACATAAGAGAACATGATGAGGAACTACCAGCTGCCCTTGAAAATCACAACACGTTTCATCCTCTTAGAGCAAGTAAACGTGACAAGGTCAATGAGAGCTTTTGAATCAAATTACTAAGGAACAAAGACTCAGACAATTATTAGAGTATCTAAAGGTTTCAAAAATGGGTGGATGATTTTGCAGAAAGAGAGATGCTGCAAGTAGTTGACACAATGAAGGTGCAACTCAATGAATTACAAATGCGTAAGCTAAAGCTGCAAAGACAAGTGAAGATATGGACCAATTAGAAGGGAAAACTCTGCTTAGTAAGAAAAAATTCTAGTTGGATTTCTGAACCTGCTATCTTGAAATTGAAGCGTGCCTTATTATGTTTTTAGGAATCTGAAACTGTATATTTGTATCTTCTTAATATTTTTCAGTGTAAAAGAGGAACTTTTCACTACCATGGTCGATATAGTTATGGTAACCCATTTGAGACAACCTTGTTTCTTGTTGGAGAATATATTAGAAGCATCCTAAAATATTGACCAGAATTTTGGTAATATTTTCTGCATTAGACAGTGCTTCATAGTTTTTAACCGAACTTGATCATTATATTAGCGCTCATATATGAACTCAGCCAGTTCCATGTGCACTATTAGCAAGATAGACTTGCCTCATAGGACTTGAACCATATTAAGAAAAATGATAAAGCAATAAAGCATAGATAACAGAAATGCATTGTATTGAAAAAAATTGATATGACTCGTTCTCCCAATATAAAGAAAGTTTTTTTTTTTTTAATTCCTTCCACACCTTTTCTTTCTTCTGCTTCCATTCTATTTCATTTCCACGATGAAGAAAATGTTGAGGGTTGGAACTTGGAAGTGGCAAGGAGAAGATAGTGGTAGCACCAATGGTAAGGAAGTTTGTAGCGGTTCGTCAGAAAGTAGTAACTCTTGGCTATTTAGGACTAGACTTACAACAAATCATATTTGTGGGATAGCCTCAAGATTTCAATTTCAAGGAGTTTGAAGTACACATTTTAGGTAAGATGAATAAGGATAGTCATAGAGCTCTTGAGGCATGGATTTCTTTAGAAATAACAATTTATGATGTTGACACTCATGAAATGTATCCTCTAAATTTATCAAAGAAATAGTCATTTTGGTCCAAACCAACACCTTTTATTGATTAGAGCCTGAGAAAAGAAATATCTTTTTATCCTAATGCAACAATGATGGAGCAACCAGCTTGTTATGATTTGGAAGAAGCAAGAGAAGAGTTATTTATTTGATGAGTCCTTTAGTTTTAGCTTTCATCACAAATGTACAATTTGGGATGTACAATTTCGCATTTACTGCCAAATTGTACATTTGTGATTAGTCCGCACAATTTTGTGGTACTTATTGAACTTATTCAAGGAATTATTTTGTCTTCAAAACTAGTGCCATTTTTTTTGCGTAAAACCAGATTTTCAAGTCTGTATTAAAAGAAGTTAAGAGTAAGAAATGTGGTTTCTAGAGATTATCGAGCACCCAATCTATTCCCTTGAGTGTGTGTAATTCCCTCATTGGACAAACACCAACTTATTACAAGGCAAAACTCATGGAGTTGCCCTCAAGATTTTGGCTAGAGGTTTCAAAGTCATAATTTCATGAATACCATAAGGCCTTAGGAACCACCAAGTCAACCCCTTAGGGTTACTTGAGCTTATATTAAACTTTTATTGCTTAGGTCATGCTTGATGGCAATGGTTCCATTTGTATTTTTTTGGATGAATAACTAGGTATGATTTTATGTTTGATTAAGTAATTTTTGTAACAACTGCAATATCATTTCAAAGTGGATAAGCAATAAACTTTCAAAAAAAAAAAAAAAACTAAATTTATGTTGCTCAATTCACTAGAATTTAAAATTTTCACATTCATGCTTATAATGCTAACTAATAAAAATCAACATAGAGATATACTCCAACTGCTGTCATTGAAGTCTATAAATAATTTACTTGCTATGATACAATTAATTCTGTGAATGCTTTACTTTTCAGAATTATTAAAAAAATAAAAAATGAAAAATGAAATCTTGCAGCTCCATTACAAGTTTATTGCACCAAAAAAATAGTATTAAGAAGTTTGAAGATCTGCTGCACCAGTTGGAGAACCAGGAACAAATGGGACAAAACCCTATCCACCAAATACTGGTCTCATGAACTTGTCATCAAACTTTCTCCAAAAATAGTGAATAGTTGAAGTGAGGTTACTTATTAGCAAGCTTAAGCTACCCTTCCAGTGGGCAGGTTCATTACTACCACCTTGATCACTTGGATCACCATTTTCAAAGAATAATATTTGTAAGTCATCTAGACTTGGTATGTCAGTTGCATTTGAATGTGCTGGTTTTGCATTCCGTAACAGCACTGCTTCGATAAGCGGCTTTGTTATGGAACCAAACTCCTGTTTTGAGGACAAAGAAAAGATCACATCATGATTTTGAAGAATGCCATGATGAACATTTTTATTGAAAACTAAAAGCTGGTATGAGTCTTATTGATGATTATCTTCTTCTATATATAGGCTAGAAACAAACTAAAAGCTGGACATCATTATGAAAAAGTTAGAAGTCATAAAGGATTTTTTTGGATTAAAAAATGAAGTATAAAATATAAAAGAAATGACTGTGAAAATAGATTTCATGAGAAGAAGAATTGATATGTTTGACTAAAGCCAACCTTTCAAAGATTTTTTTCCCTTTTATTTATTTTTTCACTAGTCTTTATACCCAACCGATTATTCTAATATCTTGCAAGATTTAATGGCATTATTTTTTGGGTTCCTACTACATGAGAGTAAGGGCTCATGGGTTGCATCCATAGTGCAATAACAACATTCTAACTATAAAAGACCTTAAAGCAATGAAAATTGAAGATGAAGAAGCCAATACTTCCCGGAGACTGACTTTGTGAATGCTCAGAAAGGTAGAAATCCATCATATGTCTGGCGTAGTATTCTAGTAGCACAGCCCATTGTTAATCAAGGGATGCATTGGCAAGTTGGCGATGGCAAAAGTATTAGGATTTGGAAGGATAAGTGGATTCCTACTCCATCCACCTTTTGAGTAATCTCTTCTAGGACCTTACTGTCGTTAGATCAAACCATTGATATCCTCATTAATACAGATTGTGGCACTTGGAGAGCTGATTTGGTTAGGGAGATGTTCATAAATTTTGAGGTAGAAACCATCGTAAGCATCCCACTGAGTATTCGTATGCCTAGGGACAAAATGGTTTGGGCTAGTACACCTAATGGACAATTTACAGTGAAAAGTGCCTACTGGTTAGCTCAGGCTATGTCAAGGGCTGATCATGAGGAAACTTCAGGTGCTCATGGACAGAAGAGGCTTTGGCAGACTATTTGGGGAGCTGAGGTGCCAAATAAAATTAGAAATTTTGTGTGGAGAGCTTGTCAGAATATCCTCTCTACAAAATCCAATTTGTGCCATCGACAAGTGATTAATTCTGATACCTGTGAGCAATGTGATAAGTGCAGCAAGACAACTAGCCATGTATTACTTCACTGTGACTTTCTTTAGCAATCTGGAAGGCGTGTGATTTGGTGGTGGATCGGGACTCTCTGTTTGTGGACTGTTTATGGAAGCTGTGTGATGAATTAGGACCAGCTGATGTAAACCTCACTCACTTCATGGCTATTGCATGGAATTTGTGGAAAAATAGGAATGGAGTTAGACACGAAGAAGCCCCAAAATCTGCAGAAATTCTTATCTCTGAAGCCATTCAATTTGCTACAGCTTACCCAGCTTTCCAAGACCGCCCCACCCCGTTAGCAACTCTTTTTCCTCCTCAATGGACTCCCCCTGTGTTAGGTGTCTTCAAAGTAAATGTGGATGGGGCTGTTTTCAAGGATCTTTCCTCTGCAGGTATAGGCGTGATTCTCCAAGATGGTAAGGGTAATGTTATTGGAGCTTTGAGCCAGAGGATCTATGCTCCTTTAGGACCTCTTAAGGCTGAAGCAAAGGCGATGGAAGCTACGATGCTCTTTGCTAGAAATATGGGCAACAAGCCTGCACATTTGTTAGCGCAACACGCTAAGTATGTTTCTGACTTTGAGGCTTAGGTTGAGGAAACCCCCAGCTTCATAGAAGCTACTATTGCCTCTGATATTTCTGATTGTAACTGATTCTTTCTTCCCTTCTATTAATAATACGAAGTTGAGTTCTCATAAAAAAAGAGAAGAAGAAGAAGCTAATCTACATACCATGGTACTAAACAAAACAACAATTATAGTTGAGGTGATCGTTAGTGCACTATTGTCTGTTAACGTCTTGTCAGAATTTGCAAACTGCAATTGTAGATTGCAAAAGTTAATAACTGCTCAAGAATCAACATATTCAATTATTATTGACTTGAGATACTGTCTACTTACCTGGTTATAAGACAAGGCAATTGTTACTGCACCTCTCAAAAGGCATGCCCACCATATTATAAACTGAGGTTTCAGATAGTTAGCAAAGCTTGAACTAGAATCAATGGCGATAGCTAAGTGCTGAAGATGTCTGAAATTATCACTTGTTTCCGTAGCTCAATTTTTGTACTTGGTCTTTTCTTTATAAAATTTGTAATATTGACAACAGGGAACACAAATGCTGCTCTTCCAACCAACACTAAAGCAAACAATGTTGAACTCAATGGAAGTTCGTGGGTTGAAGCAAATAGCATGAAACCAATTAAATGGTATCAAATCCATAGGAAAAGAAAATGGAAAAGTCAATATATCACTTGTCTTCTGAATGTGGTAATTGTGATTTTACTTTGGTGAGAACAAAAAGAAAATAAAATTAGAATATTTTTATGTGTTGCACTATCATATATAGTATTTGTCTAACTGCCATTTTTTGTTCAGTTGAGGGCTTGAGGCAATGATTTTCTATCTAGGATCTTAGAGAGTATGGTCAGTACCACCTAGCCTAGACCCCTTAGAAGCTGGAGCCTCATGCACTACATATGACCTTTTCTTTTTATTTTCTTCTCCTTTTTTCCAAACATATACTAGAGATGATAGTTACAATAGCTACAAGTTAAGGTGCATTTATTTTGACCATTTTTATAGCAACATGCATGACATGACATTTAATATCTGAATTTGGTAATTGTTGTTTCATATTATCTGAGATAATATACTAGCTGTCAGTTAACAATGAGCTCTGAAATGTGAAATAGGAAAGTAGTAAAATTACCTTGCTTTGCTGCTTTTCCATTTATCAATGTCTAAGGCATCCATGCCAACATATGGGAATATAAAAGTCTCTGCAATGAACGATATTGTTGCAAATGCATGCTTGAGATCACCAAACCATTTTGAAGATTAGAATAGGTCATTGGAGCTTAATCTTCATTTGTATTCTTAAAATGTTAACACTTGTCTTGCCTAGTCATGTGCAAAGGTCAGAGTCCCTTATTTTTGTTAAAACGTGTAAATTGCAGACTGATAAGAATTTATTCAATAGAGCCACAAACGAGAGGATAGAAACAAAGTTAAATTACATTGGAGATTTGAGGTAAAAAGGTAAAGAGAACAAAGTAAATAGGTAAACATTTAAATCCTGACACCTTTTCAAATGAAATCCACCAAAGATTATTGTTGACTGAGAGATTTTTTTACATAAGAATATTGATTGAGGATCCAGCTTGAGAGAAACTTAATTGTGAAAGAAAAAAATCATGACTTCTACGTACCTTGCTTGCCAGCATTTCAATCTAGAGTAACTAATTGCCCTCTTTTCCTGTCAAATACTTCTTTTCTGCCTAAGATTTTTACAAGCATTTATTGATTAAGACACCCTTTCCAAGTTCCTAAAGGGCCTATTGAGTAAATTCTTAGAAACATCTCAAATCACCAAGGGTTTGACACCTAGAAATCTCGGTCAATGTGTGGTTGCTATTGTAAACATATGTGGACAATTGTGACCCTTCTTGAAACCGTTATTCAAGTTGTTGCAGTAGAAAACCATTATCATCATTATCAATAACTGATTTGGCTTGGTTGATGAGGTATTTGTTCATGAAAACGGGGTTGGTGATGGTGGGTTTCCAAACTTTTTGGAAACATGCATTAATCCAAACTTTTCAAAAGTAGTCAACTTATTGAGTGAAGGAGAGGTATAAGGCAAGGTTGGTGGCAAAGGGTTTTACTCAAAAAAAAGGTTTAGACTTTATGGAAATCTTTTCTCCAGTTGCCAAGATGGTCTCAATCAAGTGCATTCTTGCAGTTGCTGTTGTGAAAGGCTGGTTCTTATGCCAGTTGGATGTGAACAGTGCCTTTTTGCATGGTGATCTCAAGGAAGAGGTTTACATGGCTCTTCCCCTAGGCTTTCACACTAAGGGGAGATGATTTGCAAGCTTAACAAGTCACTTTATGGGTTGAAACAAGCCTCTAGGCAATGGTTTTCTAAATTCTCCACAACCTTGGTTTATCAGTTAGCATTTCAACAGTTCAAGTCTAACTATTCTCTCTTTATTCAGAAGACCAAGTATGTTTTCATTGCCTTGTTAGTCTATGTGGATGATATCCTCATAGCAAGTAACAACAAAGTTGTTGTGAATGAGCTGAAGGTAATGTTGGATCAAAAGTACAAATTAAAAGATTTTGGAGAATTGATATACTTCTTAGGTTTGGAAGTGGCCAATTCTGCCCAAGGCATTAACCTTTGCCAAAGGAAGTATACATTGGAGTTGTTGAGGGATTCAAGCATGCTTGGCAACAAACCAGTTAAGACACCTATGGAACAAAATTTGAGGCTTAGCAAATAGGAGGTTGATTGGAAAGTTGTAACTTATGTTGTGCTTAGTCTGAGTCAACTATGTCTCAATCAAGGAAGACTCACCTTCTTGCAGCAAACAGAATTCCGTAGTATTTGAAAGGTACTCCCGTTCAAGGCATTTAGGTTTTTGTGTTTTCTTGGAGATTCTTTAGTTTCATGGAAATCCAAAAAACAACAAATTGTTTCTAGATCATCTGCTGAAGCAGAATACAACAACAAACTGTTTCTAAATCATCTGCTGAGGCAGAATACAGGTCTAGTGGCAGTGTGTGAAATAGTTTGGTTACTCTTTCTTTTTTGAGATTTACAAGTGAAGCATCCTAGAGCAACTAATATTTTGTGATAGTAAAGCAGCTTTGCATATAGGAGCTAATCCTATGTTTTATGAGAGGACTAAATTGATTCCCATGTTGTTAAAAATAAGGTCATGGAAGGTGGGCTAAATGTTAAGCAAAACTTAAATATATACGAATTAGTATTACTATTAGACCTGCAATAGAATTTTGGGATCTTAAAATTTTCAATTGACATTGGTTATTATTAATAGTCTACCAATAGGATTTGACTAACAAGATTTTCCAAAATAATAATCATAAAAGCCATAAAATGCTCACACGTTCAACCCAACTGAAATTTATGCATTAAAAAAAACAAAAAGTCAAAATCCAACAATCCATTTCTCTTCAAGAAACTCCATACATTCACCGTCAAGAAATTCCAAACATTCACCATAATACATTGGCTTGCCTTAATAGTTTTCTTAAAGAGGATGACTTGTTTGGTTTGTATCCAACTTTTATTTATTTATTAGATCGTTTGGTTTGTATCCAACTTTTTAATTTCATTGAGTTATCTTAAAGTAAAGGATGATTTGTCTGGTTTGTATCCAACTTTTTTTAAGTTATTAATATTCCAAATATGAGTGAAGTAACTCAGTATATTTTAAACAATTAATTGCTAGCCATTGATCATTATCTCATCATTCGTTGACACTAGCTTATAACAGTATTCCTTCCAAACATCTTCAAAAACCTAGATTTAACCAAAAACAAAATGTAATTAAGGCAAGTCAACAAATATTAGTAGTGGAGTACATTTTGGGTATTGCCAAAAAACAAAAGGACGAATAACTTCAACAAAAAAAAAAAAAAAAGGAACAAAAACAAAAATAAAATTAAACGTGAAAATGAGTCAAAGCAAAAGAACTTGATCTGTAAGAAATCTCTTGAATCTAGAAACTCCCTGGCCTACAATTGCACACTATTTTTAGAAATTTAAATTCTACTCTAACTAAAAATTTATTATCAAAAAATTTAGAATTGATATATGTTCAACCATGACTTTCTAATACAATCTCTCTTAACCAATAAGTCGTTTCTATAATTAAATCTCACACAATACACCCCACGTTATTGTATTTTATTTTATTTTTTCAAATTGCAACTTACACTTATATTTTAATTTAATAAGTTCTTTGCGTGTAGGATATTGAGCCAAAAAAAGTTTACTATAAAGAAGCAAAAAATGGACACCCATTTAAGTTCTTGATTCTTGTATGTAAGTTTTTATTTATTTATTTTTATATTCTCAAATTTGAACTCTTTTGTGTTGTTTTGGTTTTTAGTTTTGGTCATTGTATTTATTTAATTTATGAGTGTGTTGATTTTTCCAATTAGGCTATCATTAGGAAAAAAATCAGTATTAAGGAACTATTTTTTATTATTGTTTGTGTTGACTAGGGTATACATTATACATAGCCTAAATAGGAATGATCAAACTCATTCCATATATTTTATTAAGAAATTAACACAAAACACGAAGAAAATTTTAAAATATAAAAATAAATAAACACGAATAACGCCTAAACTCTAAACAATCAGAACTTAAAATAATTTTTTATTGAAAATTATTTACTTATTTTATAATTTATTCATACTATTTATTTAATAATTTAGTTTTAATTTTTTTAAAATTTTAAGCTTAAATATAAATTTTCATCAAGTCATGCATTGCACAGGAATAAAACTAGTTACTAATACAATAAATGTTTTTTGCAATAAATATTGATATTTTCTTCTCTGGACAGCATGAAAATTATGCATCCATTTGGCGTATTTTATTTTAAATATTCATATTATGTTGCAAAGGTTAAAACTGTTAGAATAATAAATAAATTTTTGGTTCTTAATCTAACACTAATATAATAATATTTGGATAAAACTTACGTATAGCACCTTTTAAGTTTTTCTCTTAAGACTGTCATTTGAGTATTTAACTTAAAAAATATACTTCCATCTATGAAAAAAAGCTACATGGCAGAATCTTAAGAGAAGAAGGGAACCTAAAGAATAATATCTAAATACTATATTTAACTCTTGCTCATAATATTTTGTCTCTATATATTAAGAGAACTCAAAAAGCTAGTTATGACTTAAAAAAGTCAAAAATACCCATAATCTAATGAAATAATCTTTATTCTTAAAAAATAAAAAAAAAGGATTATTGTAATTAACAAAATTAAAAAAAAAAACTACAAGATAAAATTTTTTCCTAAAAATTAGCATACTTTTTATCTAAACATATCTCACCTAGCAGACACTAAACTCAACAATTTACTTCATTTCAAATCCTAAATTTTAACTTTATAAATATCAATTTCTGTATAACTTCACTAACAATAGATAATTCAAATTAAAAAATTATATTAAACTCAAAATAAAAAACAGTCTCATATCATGTGCATAGTGCGTGTGATGACCCTAACGTTATATTATTTATTTACCTAAAAACACAACAAAAAGAAAAAGAAATTTATCATAGTTAGGTAATGGGCCAGTGGGTGGTGAGTGGGTCTGGGCCAATGGTAGTTTTGAGAAATGAGTAAGAAGACAGAGGTAGTTTTGTCCTTAAAACAGAAAATTAAAAACATCCATCAATTTTCTCTCTCTCTCTCTCTCTCTCTCTCACTATCTCCATCTGTTTTCTCTTTCATCGAATCACACACCCAAAAATATTATTAAAAAAAAAAATCATTTCATTTCATTTCATACAAATCGAAACCATATAATTTTTGATCGTTCCGGTGCTTCAAACCACAAACGATTTTGTTTCTTCTCATGCACTCGCGCACGCTGATTCCGATCACTGCCTTTTATCTGATCCCAATGTTCTGATCGATCCTCCACACACACACACACACACACACGCACACGCACGCGGAGGCTGTTTTGAATTTCGGCTGCGGCGGCGGCGGCGGCGGCAGAAGAAGAAATGGCTTCGGCGCAGAACCAAGTGCCGAATGTGGATCTCTTCGATGCGTATTTCCGTCGCGCCGATTTGGACCGCGACGGCAAAATCAGCGGCGCCGAAGCCGTCTCCTTCTTCCAAGGCTCCGGTTTGTCTCAGCAAGTTCTTGCTCAGGTCTCTCTCTCTCTCTCTATCTAACTATCTGTGTATGTAATTTGATATTGAGTTGGATCGGATTGATTCGAAAATTTTGATGTATATTTAGTTGTTGAAGCTTTTGTTAATGTCACTGATTGGTGCTAGGGTTTTTTGGATGCTCAAATTTTGATATCTATTGGGATTTTGATTATAGTTAGGAACATGTGTGCATTAGAGCTGTGTGCAAAGGGACATAGAGTGGGTTAATGCATTGAATAAAGTCTTCTATTTTTTTGAAGAGTGACGGAATAGGATAAATGTGGTGACTGTGATTAGTTTGTTGAGTTAATTCATAGCTGACTGCAAAATTGTTGTTATTTTGATAGTAATTACACCTGAGATAACAGAGTATTGACTTTTAGATTTTCTTTACTGTAAGTCTTAGTGCTTGATATAGCTTTTGGGGGAATTTATCTTCTGTATACTTCTTGTTGTGTATATGGGTTGCAGCTCCTTTGGTGCCTAGCATTTTTAGTTATATAAGAAAACTGAGAACAAAATTATGGGTAGAATGAACATGAGAGAGTGTATGATTTAATCAGTTTTAGTTTTATGTTGGTGTCTTTATCTTCAGATATGGGCGATTGCCAACCAGAGCCAGAGTGGTTTTCTTGGTCGGCCGGAGTTCTATAATGCCCTTAAACTTGTCACTGTGGCGCAAAGTAAACGAGACCTAACCCCTGACATAGTGAAGGCAGCATTGTATGGCCCAGCTTCAGCTAAAATACCTGCACCACAGATCAATGTTACTGCCATGCCTGCACCTCAGTTCAATACTTCTGCTGCTGCATCAGCTCCTACCCCTCCAGTTGGTCCGGTTACTCCAACGTCCTCCCAAAATCTTGGGTTCAGGGGACCACAAGTTCCTCCTAATGCGGGTATCAACCAGCAGCAATTTCCTTCACAAGGAAGTCAGTTGATGAGGCCTCCACAGGCTGTAACTTCTTCTGCTCCCCGCCCGACACAGGGTGTTGGCATTCAAGGGGTAACTGTTGGAGTCGCTGTGACTGGGCCTCGCCCTCCAAATCCAAGCGTCTCAAGTGATTGGGTTGATGCAAGGGCAGGTTCCTTACAAGTCCCAGTCAGTGGAATGAGTACCTCAGCCACTTCTGATGGATTTGGGCTGGCAACATCTGGATCGCCTGCCACACTGCCACCTAGGCCACAAGCAACATCTGGAATGAGGCCATCTGGACCACCGGCTAAGAATTCTAAACCCTTGGATATGTCTGGAAATGGTTTTGCAGCTGACTCAATTTTTGGTGGTGATGTTTTTTCTGCTACCCCATCTCAACCAAAGCAAGATTCTTCCACTCATACGATTTCTGCAAGCAATTTACCAGTCTCATCACCGGTTGTTCCAGTATCTTCAGTGATCCAGCCTTCTTTGCAGAGTTCACTCACAACACAGCCTGTTGGTGGTCAGCGTCAGCAGGTCCCAGCACTTGCAAATCAGTACCAAAAGGTTTCAACACAGACCACTTCTGCATCTAGTTCATCTGGAATATCAGTTGGTGCTGAGATTTCTGCTTCCAGTCAGTCCCAGCGGTCATGGCCTAGGATGAGTCCAACTGATGTTCAGAAGTATACCAAAGTATTTATGGACGTAGACAAGGACAGAGATGGGAGGATTACTGGTGAAGAAGCCCGCAATTTATTTCTTAGTTGGCGACTGCCAAGAGGTAGAACTATTTTTCATTATGGAATTTATCTTTGGGCTTTATGCCCATTACTAAATTGCTAATGTGATTTATGAAAGGTTTATACTTTCTTGTATTTTATTTTAGTCTGAATGCATAATATGCTATCAGTTTAAAGCTTCTGCTATCCTTATATCTGAATTTTGGTTGCCGTGAATTATTGTTTATTACCTGTTTAACTTCCCGCTGGAATGTTTATTCAAATTATTAAGTTATGGCTTTAAGTGCCCAATTTCCAGAATGGTCTAGATCATCTGATATATAACTGTAGTATAGAAGGAGCTTGGCTACTGGGTCAGTTATTGTGCGTTTGTGACTTGTGTGCTGTTGAGTATCTTTGGTGATCACAAAGCCTCCTGAGTTTGCACAACCTCCATGTCATGGACCTATTGTTGTAAAAGATGGGTTTTTATCATGTACTAATGAATTTTTTTTTTTTAAATATCTTGGTATGCTCAATGTTCAACTCTAGCAGATAATTTTATTTACAAAGTTTCTAAAGTTTAGTGGCTTCCAAAGACTGGCTTTAAACCAGGAAAGGTCTATCTTGATATTTTTTAAATTCTAAGGCTCAACATAGCCAGGTCTAAGGCTTCGTCTTGTTTTTTGGCCCAACTTCTTACATATGTTTTATGGAGATAATTTCTTAATGGCAGCTAATAATCCCATGATCACATTGTTCTCACTAGTATATATTGTTCATATTTCAGAGGTTTTAAAGCAGGTGTGGGACTTAGCGGATCAGGATAATGATAGCATGCTTTCTCACAGGGAGTTCTGTGTTGCTCTGTATTTGATGGAGCGGTATAGAGAAGGCACTCCTCTTCCAGCGGTGCTCCCAAGCAGCATTTTATCTGATTTACCTACCCCTGGCCAACCTATGACCAACTACTCCAATGCAGCATGGGGACATGCACCTGGTACTCTTCCACACCATGAGTCTTTTAGTTTATGGTACCAGCTGGCGCAATTTATTACAAAATAGATCCTATCTTTACCCTTTTTTTGTTCAAAGGTTTTCAACAACAGCAAGGGATGCCTGGTCCTGGTGCTCGGCACATGGCAGCAGGAAGGCCTCCGAGGCCTGTTCCAGTTCCTCAGGCTGAAGGGTCACAGGCCAATCAGCAGAAGGCAAAAGTTCCAGTGTTGGAGAAACACCTTGTAGATCAACTCAGTACCGAGGAGCAGAACTTGCTCAATTCAAGGTTCCAAGAAGCAACAGAAGCTGATAAAAAGGCACTTATTCTTACTCTGTTTCTTGCATCATTTTTCTTTAGCCATTTGATCTTTTTGCTGGATTCCCATTATTTGCTATATCTGGGGATGTTGCAGTAAAATTAGGTGTTCAATGACATTTGGTTTCTTTGACTGTTTCTCCACTTGATTACCCTTGTGCTCTACTCTTTGCCATACCTTGCAAGCTGAACACAAATATTGCATGATCAACCAGCAAGAGAAAGCTTTTTCAACCATGCTGGGCCTGTAGCCTTTTTTAATTGTTGAAATCTACATTAGTTTGGTAGTGTTTGTTCTTCTATTTTTTCATTATATTTATTTCACTTGGAACCCTATACTTTTCCGTAACCTCTTTATTTAGCATCTAAATCTATCTACTATTTTTAATATCACATTTCTTTTTTTCCCCCTATCTTTGTATCTTACATATTTTGAACCATAGTTCTCTGGTTGTTAACTTGTTATAGGTTTATGGTTGCATACAGTTGATCCATTTACCCCACCCAAGCCCTTTGTGTTTCTCTTCCAGCAACATAGCAAATTATAGACGACCCTTCTTGCAACATTGAAGTTTTAACTTTTGGTTTTGCCCTGAATTTTTTGTTTTCTTTTATTATTTGTTCCAATTTGAAGATCTATGCTAAGGTGACATAAAAGCTTTCTGTTGTGTTCCTCTTTCCTTCAAGAGTTGAAGGAAAGACTTGAATGAGTCTTTAGCGCATGGCGTGTATAGACTTGAATATACTTTTTATCATCTTCACCTGGTAGCATTTTTACTTTGACCAAGATGTTGTGTTCCTCTTTCCTTCAAGATTTGCTTATCATCTTTTGACCTGATCCTTTCTTAATTGTAGGTAGAAGAATTGGAGAAAGAAATATTGGATTCTAGACAGAAAATTGAATTCTGCCGCACTAAAATGCAAGAACTTGTGAGTATTTAATGTTCTTTCTGAAGGTTGTATGACATTGTATGTGTGTTCCTTTGATTGTTGTTGGGGATCTAATTGTTACATATTGATAAATGAAAATACTTGTTTGTCCTTTTGCCTACAGCTAATGACAAGCTTTTATGAACAACTTTTTAAAACTTCACTTTTTCAAAATACAAGTATACCTCAACACACTTTCAACCAAAACAAAAATCATCAAAACACACACAATATATGCAATGCTCTGCAAAATAGTGTTTCCTTTGCATGTGACATTGTTAGTTAGGATAACTGAAAAAAAAATGTTTTGATGCTAGCAGCATGGACATGTCTTTAGTTGTATAATCCACCTAGGTTTGTTTGTTTTTTTTTTTTGTTCCCCAAATATGAAAAAAAATGACTTAATTTAATCGTCAATTTGTTAGTAGACCTCTTTTTTCCTGATCATTATTCTGATTGCAATCTGTATTAAGGTGGATAAAAAATGTAAAGACATCATGTTTCTTACTTTGAACTTATAGGTGCTTATTCTGGATGGCTGGGAACTGCACTTGTTTCTACTATTCTCTTTGTAGTCAGAAGCGATGATGCTTAATTATTCCGCTATGTTTTCCCTAAATTTATTTTTCACTTTGGTACAAGGTTTTATACAAGAGCAGATGTGACAATCGCCTTAATGAAATCACAGAAAGAGCATCTGCTGATAAACGTGAGGTATCTTTTGGATGCTTGAGCTTATGTATGTTTCCTCATGTTTCTTTTGTAATATGGGCTCAATGATCAGTATCTGTCTTCAGGTCGAGTCCCTGGCCAAGAAATATGAAGAGAAATACAAGCAAAGTGGAGATGTAGCCTCCAAGTTAACTATTGAAGAAGCAACATTTCGTGATTTACAGGTAGCCATAATTTCTTTTCATGAATGACCTATAAATGGCCTGCTGTTGGTCATTAAAGTATTAAAAGTGTGTCATTGTGCTGGTCCTTATGTTAGATCTATGTTAAACAATCTTATGCTTTTTATTTGTAGGAGAGGAAAATGGAGCTTTATCAGGCCATTGTTAAGATGGAACAAGATGGCAGTGCTGATGGCGTTCTTCAGGTATGTCTTCACAAATTTGGTCTGGTGCAGGCCTATTTAGAATTTGTTTATGTTCATTTTCAACTGGAAATTTCAGGTTCACGCTGATCGTATCCAATCAGATCTTGATGAACTAGTAAAAGGTCTAAATGAACGCTGCAAGAAATATGGATTACGTGCGAAACCAACCACATTGACTGAGCTTCCCTTTGGTAAGTTTTTGTCATACTTGCCCTGTTTTGTTTATTCCCTTTACTCAATAAGGAAGGCTCGGTAATCCTTCACTTCTTTTTCTTTTTGTTATGTGGGAAAAGTAATTGCACTGTAATTGGATATTAATATTAAATTATAGAAATCTTAAGTTGAAATGTGATTGTGAAAGGATGACAAAGGATAGGGAAAAAAAAGTAAGATTTATTGCAAATTTTTGTTATGAACTACCTAAGCATTCATTTTAAAAATTTCTATCTTTTCCTTTTTACTATGTGTGGAATGCAACATTTTATTATTTTAAGACGGTTCCTTAACAAACTTTTTGTCCCTCAAGCTATGTTTGAGTCCTTTTGCTTGGTAAGAAACAGTGACACTTTTCTGTGAAATACTCAAATTCTTTTTTCCATTAAACAATGAAAAGCAGTTTTTTTTCACTGGGAATGAAATTATTCCTTTTTGTAATTAATCAGAAGCTTTCATCATGTTTAATAAGGGCTTGTTTGGAATCTGTTTATTTTGTTGAAAGTACTATAGATAAATGTAAAAGTTAGCCAAAATAATATAGTGAGACCCATAAATAATACTAAAAAGTGCAATATGACCCATGGATAGTAGCAAAAATAAGTTGAATAGTAAAATAAGTTGGCCTTTTAATTTGGAGCCAAACGCACACTAAATGTGACTTATTAATTACAATCTCCCCATTTTGAGTGTGAAATAGTAAAGCATCTGACAAGGATGGACTGATTATTGAGAAGAAATGGTGTTGCAGCATGATTGGACGTTGCTGCCCCAATCATTGACCTATATTTTTCCCTTCTTCAAGGCTTCAGTTGATTTAATCCCAATTTACTATTATTCTGTCAGTGTTATCCTGGGTTTGCCTTTTCTGTTCATCTGATTTTATTTTGATAATTCAATTGTTACAACAAGTGCAGGAGGGGGATTCAAACTGTGTTTCTCCTCATAAAGAAGACCAAGCCATTGAGTTACAAGGCTCTTGGCTTGTTTATCCTATTTCATACTGCTGAAGATTTTGTGTTGTGTTATATTGCATTCACTTACCTGAAGTGTTTTTATTATTTTTTAGGTTGGCAACCTGGGATCCAAGAGGGTGCTGCTGACTGGGATGAAGATTGGGACAAGTTTGAGGATGAAGGTATGCAAAAATAATTCCTTGTAGGGTGAGATCAGTCTTTACTTATTAACTTAAAGAGATCTTCTGGGCATATCAAGTGGTATTTCATCTTTGAGCATGTGATGCATTGGGTTACCAATCATGCATTGCTACATACACAACAACAAAGCCTTTGTCATAAATCAATTTCAAATATATATGTTATGATAATTGTCTTGCATATTTTGGTATTGCCATTTGTCCCTTATGCAATGTGCTCTGGTTGTGAGCCCGATGCCTGTGGTTGCTAATGATTAATGTCCAATTTTTCAGGATTCTCTTTTGTGAAGGAGCTCACTCTGGACGTCCAAAATGTCATAGCACCTCCAAAGGAAAAATCCAAATCAGCTAGTAATGAAAAAGCCTCCACAGTTGAAAGTCCAACAGCTGCTTCACCTAAAGCTGATGTTAAGGTGGAAAAGCCAGAGACTATGGATGAACAAGCTGTTGACAATGGATCGGCATATAATAGAAGTGAAGATGAGTCAGCAAAAAGTGCCCCTAGCAGTCCCTTTGCAAGGAGTGCTGTTGAAAGTCCGCCAAGAGAATTCCCAGATTCTAACTTTGACAAGGCTCATAGTGCAGATGCCTCACCCAGTAATAAAGATTTTCAAAGGTATTTTTCTAAAATTGGTATATAAGTTTTTGTCTTGCAATATGTGCTTAGTTGACGCTTTTTAATGCAGCACCTTGTTTCAACATTGAATGTGTATCTTTTGATTGAATTGCCCATTAAGATTTGTATGTCTTCTTCTTTGTTTTTATTTTGGTGAAGTGTTATTGTTCCCTCATTCTCTGTTCATTATGCCTTATACTCAACAATATATCAATTTATTGTTATTATCACTAATGGGCCTATCTCAGCTATTAGAGGTCATTATTTTAATGATTTTTTCCTTAGTCTACTCTATATGAGGGGAATGTATTTGGTATCAAATGATATCATATCAGTGGTAACAAAATCCATTAAATGTGAGACATGTCAACAAAAAATAATTAACCCACTAACAATTGAAAGACGTGGTAGTGGGTAGTTATTTTTGCACACGTGTCTCTCGCTTATTGGATTTTGATACGGATGACGCAGTATCATTTGACATCTGTTTGTCCTTGTGTGGCATTTATCTGCAGATAACAGATAATACTGCTGGTCTCTTCCTTTGTTTGATTGTTTTTGGGTTTTTTTTTTTTTTGGTGTTTTTTTGTGTTGGGGGGGGGGGGGGGGGGGGGGGGGGGTTGTGTGGGGAGCAATTGGAAGCAAGGGGACGTGACACCAAAAACTAAACCTCACAAAAGGTGTGAATTTACTGCTCATATGGCTACTAGTTTTAGTAGTCATTGCAAGTGATAGCAATCTAATCCTACATGTTCTCTTCTTTGGAAATGGTGATACCTTTGACTTCTGACATTTACCTTTAATTCATGCATCTCATCATCATTGGATATATGCATGAGGCACATTTACCTGCCATGACTTTGTTCATGTATACGTAAATTGAAATACTCACATTCAATACCCCATGTTCATGTCAAATGGTAACAGTTGAATACTTGAAAGTACTGTTCTCTTTGTTGCTTCTGTGATTTAAGCTTATTAGTAGCTTTTAGAATACCAGTTCATATCTTAGCCATTCTACGACATTCTCTGGTTTGTCCTCTCCACTTGATGTAAATCTTATAATTTATATTACACATATCTTTTTTTTTTCTTTTTTTTTTTAAGAATAAATATTATATTACACATCTAATTATGTATTTACTATATGTGCAGTGGTGGGGGTGCGGGGTCTATGTTTTCTGGTGATAAGAGTTTTGATGAATCAGCTTGGGGAACATTTGACGCAAATGATGATGTTGACTCTCTGTGGGGCTTTAATCCAATCAAAACAACCAAGGTATGCAAATCTACATAATGTTATTGAATATTTTATTTAACAAAGAACTTGGCGTACTATAGTCAGGCTGCAAACATATCCTGTAAACCTTGTGAAAAAGCAATATAATATATTATGTAAAATAAGAAACATTTGTTGAAGTAAAAATCTATAAAATAAAAAGGAGGGCCAGGCCTAATAAGATAGCATGTATACAAAAGTTCGCAACATACGAGCATGTATTCCTCTAAAATTTTGTAGGTTGATGTAATTTCACATTATTTTTCTTCACTCTTAATTGACAACTCAACCAATCCCACACCCTTAATAAGATAATTCTTTAGGTGGCTCAAAAATGATTTTTGGGAAAAGTTCATGGATGTGTATTGGTTTAAGAAATATTTTTAAAAACTTTTTATGGGAAAATAAAATAGTAACTGATTTTTTGACAGTCTTTTATATTTCCCATAAAAGTAGTATTAAAACTTTTTAAAAATAGTCCGTTAACAAATGCCTAAAGGGCACCCGTTAATAGGACCTATTAATTAATTCTATGGCTTTGATTGTATAGCCACTTGAATCTTTATGTTTGGTCATTAATGTGCTGGGTTCTAAATTCCACATGCTTTTATATAAAAATGATTTGAATTGTGCAGGAGCCGGCCCAAGAAAGAAATGGAGATAACTATTTATTTGGGTATGGGGATTTTGGTCTAAACCCTATCAGAACAGGGTCACCGCAGGCAGGTGGCCTTTTCCAGAAGAAGAGTACGTTTGCTTTTGACGAGTCTGTTCCCAACACACCTGGTGGCCTTTTCCAGAAGAAGAGTACATTTGCTTTTGACGAGTCTGTTCCTAGCACACCACTCTACAGTTCAAGCAATTCGCCACATAGATATGAGGGGTCAGGACCCGCTTTTGATGGATTCTCAAGATTTGATTCTTTCAGCACGCATGATAGTGGCTTTTTTGCCCCACGGGATTCTCATACACTAGCACGATTTGATTCTGTTCTCAGCAGTAAAGACTCTGATCAAGGTCATGGATTCCCAACCTTCGAAGACTCGGACCTCTTTGGGTCTGAGCCATTTAGAACATCCATAGATAGCCAACCTGCCAGTCAACCTGCTAGGAAAACATCTGATAATTGGAATGCATTTTAGCTGGGTGGTTCTGCATCTTATCTGTGTGCACTTTTCTGCGTTAAAACCTTCTGAGTGCCGTTTATTTCATGATGATGCAATCTTGGGAGTGGTTTGAGTCAGCATGCTTTGGTTTGCATCCATCGAGTGCTTGTAATGTATTTTTGTATTACTCCTTGTGTATCCATCCTCCCTTTTTATCTTTCTTTAAATTCTTTTTCTTCCATTTACTTTTCTAGCTCTTTGGGTATTCTTATTTTTTTCTTTTCCATCTTTGTCAGTCTCTAGTTCTGTTAAAAGAAATCTTTAAAAATATATATATATATATATATTTGTTTTTTTGTAACACATTGATGAGTGTGTATCTTATCATCAAGGAGTTATCTTTGTTGTATGCAATTAAAAATCTTAAATAAATTTTTTGGTCGCTAATTTGTTGTTCTATGCAATTATTGAATAAATTTTGTTTAGTCAATGCGGCTTTATTGGGATCTTTCCATTGAATAGAATATATATATATATGCATTGCATAATTGTATTGGTGAGGGTATTGGGCCAAAACATAAAATTAATTTTTAGTATGTTTCAGTGGGTGGCTCATTGCCTTTCATACACCCACCTCTTCCACTTCTCTCTCTCTCTCTCAATGTGGGAAGCATAAAACATTATAACGTAAAACCTCCGTACACGCCCTTTTTTGTCTTATCCCTTCTTGTGTGAAGGGTTTGACCAGTAATATGGCTTAGCCGGATCTGTTTGAGATTCTCATTGATGATGAACTTGATGATTTGGGTTTTGAGGGTGTGGAATCTGAAAAGAGTAGTGTTGCAATCAGTGTCATCACTTGTATGATTTAACACGATAGTTTCAACGGGTGTAGCTGGTCATAGTCTCAATAGAGAATTGAGGGTTTGAGAAAGTTTGAGAGAGCAAAATATAGAATTGAGACTAAGAAAGTTTGAGATTGACCGAAGCAAAAAGCTTTGAAGTGAAGAAGGGAAGAGGTGAGGAAGGATGAAGAGGGGAGGAACTGTGAAGGTAAAGCCATGACCCATGAATTTTGCAATCTAAGGGGCTGTTTGGATGACAAATTTTCATAATTCATAACTCTGTTTTCATAACTTATAACTCAAAAATAGTGGGACCCATAGCGAGAAGTTTGTTTGGTCGCACTATAGCTCTGTTTTCATCACTCAATTCTCTGATTTTTTAGTTATGAGTTATGGAAATTGAAAACACATTTTGGCTGTTTTCAGTTTCTATAACTCAATGGCATTTTTGTAATTAAACACGCATGAGACCCATAGCCGCAACTTTTGACCAGCTGATTTTTTTTTTTCTCTGGGTTTGGTCTTCACTTCAGTTTTTTTTTTTTTTTTTTTTTTTCACTGGGTTTGGGTGATCTGGGTACTAAAAAAAAAAAAAAAAAAGCTGACACAAATTGACAGGTATGGGACTTACAAATAGTGTGAAAAATATGAGTGATGAGTGATGATGCCAAACGGGTGTGGTATTTTAAAATGATGAGTGATAAGTGATGAGTGATGAGTGATGAGTGATGAAAATTGAGTGACGGAAATTGAGTGATGAAAATATTTCATCCAAACAGCCCCTAAAGATTCTGAACTCTGAAGTGAAGAGACTTGTTAGAGATGGTGAGATATCTGATCTTTGATATGAAATTCTCACTGTTAGATTAGGTCTTCATTTTGTATTATAATCGTTGAGATATCTTATTTTTTATATGAAATTCTCATCGTTAGATTAGGTTTTCATTTTGTATTATAACCGTTGATTTGAAATTGGGTAATTGTGTCACTGCAATCAGTCAAATCGTGCTTAGCTTCCACTTTCATCAACACTGTTGATTTTGAATTTTAATTTTAGATTAACGGTTGATTTGTATATTGGGAATTTGTGTGGAAAAAGTAACTGTTTCTTGTTGATGTCTGATGGGATTGTACACTCATAAAGTCTCATACACGTTTCCCCTTTCTCAGTTTGATACCAAAACGCATGGGCTGGTAATCTGGGGCACTAGGCATGTCATATTATCTTTTTTTTTTTTTGTAAGTTTATATAAATAATTCGGTCGGTTCGAGTTATTCAGGTGAAACTTTTGTAAACCCCAATCTGAACCGAAATTATTTGATTTTTTTTATTTGTAAACTTGAATTCGACCACTAACTAATTCGGAGCCGCCATTGGACCTTCATTTTGGGCAGGCGGGTCGGTTGGTTTGGGTCACTAGACAACCCTAATTAACATTGACAGGGTTGAACTGGTCAAGTCAAGAAAAGCTGGGGACATTTTGTGTCACCTTAACCTGGAGTGCTCTTCTGCTGCCCAAAGCTTATGCACTCCCTCACTTTTAAGTTGGTTTTATCTTTAGGAGTTTTACACGCACTGTTTCATTCGGTCTTTATTTATGAGGTTAAAGGGGAAGGTGAAAATGGTACCGGTTAAATTAATTTTTAGATCTTTAATGATTTCCTTCTCCAGGTTCAAGCACCTAAAATTCAACTCATGTTAATTAGCAAGAAGTGAAAACATTACTCATTTAAATTAAAAAATTTCAATAATCAATTAACTTATTATAGCTCTTGGGTTATTTCAATGCCGTCATATATGTGCAATTTAGGTCTAAAGGACTAAGTCAGGTCTAATATATATAATAGGTCTTGTGACCTACCTTTACCCTCCATTTGACACTCCATTCTTCTTGAAGATGCAGACATTATTGAATTTTAAACTTTTTTAGAATCAAAAAGGATTGAAAAGATGAACAACATAATCCATTCCGGGGGCTGGTCCACAACCATATCAAATATACACCTACACGAATCTTACACCCTATTCCTATCACTTTCCAGATAAGGACACCAGCCCTTACCCCACTGACACGAAAGTTAGCAGCCAATGAGCATTAGCAATCAGAGAAGATGTTACTAAAAAATGATTTCAGCTGCCAGGATAGGGGAAGATTTCTTTGTGAAATAACTATTTATTGTGCCCACATATGCATCATCTCTCTCACAATCTATGGTCTTAAAAATCTCACTCAAAACATCTAAGTCCCACAACTGTGTATGTCTAGATATTGTAAGAGGAATGATATATGCCAAATGCATTAAATATTATATGCCAAATTCATTAAAAATTATGACACATCAACCTGTTAGGCAATGTGTGTATTGCCCTTGTTTATGGGCTTGGCCTACAAACATTTTACAAGAGATTTGAAATGGGTTAGAATTTCATCCCCAACCTTGAAAAGTAAATAAATATTTTGAACCATTTTAATGTAGAACAAATCAAATTAATCAACCTAAGCATTTCCCTAATAGGGAATTTCTGAACTAAGGAATTGCCATATCTGAAGATTTGATCATCTAAAATAAACATAGGTTCAGAAACCAAAAATGTTAATGTCTTCAATGTGACAGAAAAACAAAATCTACAGATAAATCACGTTGCACTTGCATCATTACAAACCGAGGGTTTAAATTTGAACACATCTATCAGCCCTTTACCAGACAAATTATGAAGTAGATGACCTTGTTCCTAGAATTGCAAAACCAACAATAAATATCCCATGAACACCTCCTAGTTCTCTTTGCAATTGCTTATTCAAAATCAGGCAAACAAACCTAACAGGCAAGACAAAAGATGGTGCATGGCAGATGCCTCTCACTACCAAAGACAAGAGATCAGCAAAACTCCAGACTAATGAAGCCAAATTGAATTGGTTCATTAGAACCACTGAGTTGACAAAGTAACTTGGAACAACTCTGCAGACAATAACAAAATATACGCCAAGCTGAAGTCTGATTTTTCCAAATGGAAAGTAACTCCAATTCTAGTCCCTTGAAGACAAAAACAGCTACTCCATACAAGAGAAGATGAGCATGAATTGGAAGCATCAACTCAACTAACATCATCCCAACCATTTTCAGTCAGTCAGTTCCACAAATTTCCACTGCTTGAATCAAGGGCAAAAGACTTATGACCTTCAGGTCATCCCATCTTTTCTCCATCCCTTATTCACATATAGTAGATCCAGTTGAAGGCAACCCAAACCATATTTATCTATGGAATTTCTATTTTCTGACTATAATATATCTTATGTTGCAATTTATCCATCCCAAAAATCTCATTTTAATCAAGCTAACTTTTAATGGACATATTGCTGAAATACCCAACCTTACACTAAATTGAAATAATTAGGAGGAAAACATTTTCAACATGTCAATCAATTTCAGACGTTTTTGAATCAATATTAATATCTTATGAATACAAGTATGCTGATATGCATTTACGTTATGATTTATTGCACATCATAAGTATGCCTTTTCAAGCATCTTTAAGAGTTTAAGAAATAATACTGAGAATTGAAAACCTTGTTGTCCAAATGGATCGACTATATATGGGCAGAGACTCATCTAAAATAAAGTATCCTTCTAAACAGATATCATAGTTGAAGAGCTTCCACATTAAAAACCCAAAGAACAAAAGCTTTAAATTGGGATTCTCATAACACGTTATTGTAAAATCATATGAAAAACTATGTAACTGAAACATATCCCACAAGAAAATCAGAATTTCTGTAAGATTGTAAAATTGTACCTGCATTTTTTTATGACTAATAATGCCATTTCTTACCAACATTGGTAACATGGTTCATAGTTCACTGTACACTACCAATCACAGTACACTTAATTTGAAATCATTCACTTTTGGGAAGAAAATCTCCAGCAGAGCATACCAAGTTCCTGAAACCCCAAGAACAATTCCTAACAACATAATCCCCACATCCAAAGCCCATCCTTTCCATCCTATCTCGCTCCTAAACACCTTTAAGTGAAACAAGGGAGGCAAAACAAAGCCCAGAGCACAGCATACACCACTCCCCACCAAAGACAAGAAGTCAGCAAAATTTGGGACAGACAAAGCCACCAAACTTACCAATACAACCAGCATCCATCTCAGCCACAGGCAGTAAGTCCCACCCCAAAACCGCCTCTCAACAATCTCATAAACTGGGTTCATCATTATAGGCAATGTAAAGAACAAATTCACACAAAGACCAAGTTTAACGAGAGTGCTCACAAAGCCTCCACCCAAATTAGCTGTGATCATATCCTTTGTATCTTCTCCAAAAGCAAAGTAGCCGAATGCTCCAAATCCCCCATACATCAAGGCAATGAAAGCCATGGTCAAGGCCAAGACTTTCCCAAACTTGTCCTTATCTTTCATCTCTGACTCCAAAGGCAAAGCCATCCCAACCCCTTCAAATGAATAAACAGCCACACCCATTCCATAAAAGAACACAGAAACACCCCCAAAGGCCTTCACAGCATGGCTCTGTTTCAAAAAAACCAACACATCGTCAACCATCACCACCCCAATTGCTCCAAGATCAACCACATCAGCAAAAATACTCAAAGGGGCTAAATGGGTCAAACTTGCAATTGAATTCAGCCCCAACTGAAAAGGCAAGCACCCCCATATGTAAAAACTCTTGGGTGCCAATCCCAGAATACTGGTGCTCAAATTACCAACATCAACCAAAGTATTGCCAATGAAAATCAAATAACCAACACAAAAACCAGCTTGTGATAAAATAATCAGAATATCAACAAGGAACCTACCAGTTGAGCCACATACAGTGAACCCCAAATCTCCAAAAGATGCAATCTTTGAGAACCCATTAGAAGATTCAAGCTTCCGGCGAGTGTAGACCAAGAGCATCATGCAATAGTGAGTTAGAGCAGCCACAAAGAAAATCATGAGGAGGTTCATGACCCAACCTGTGCGCTTGAAAGAATAGGGAAGGCCTAAAACACCAGCACCAACAATGGCAATGAAAACATTGGCAAAGGTCTTGGCTTGTGAGGACAAAGCTTGTGGTGAATGACCAAGAAGAGGTGTGTCTTCTCTGGGTGGCGATGGAGCATTCAATGCATTAGAGGAAGACCCTGCTTCAAACCCCATGATGCAAAACTCTGATTTTGACTCCAAAAAGCTTGTCTTTTCTAATCAAAATTTTGGTTTTGACTCAAAAAGTTTGATTATTTGTAGAATTCTACAGAACTAAATGAATGAAAAAATATATCCATGCAAGAGAGAGAGGGCTCTGATTGTGTTTGTTAAGGCTTGGCAGATATATATAAAGAGATTGAGAATTGGCAACGTAAATGGAGAGAAGGCTTTGGTTTCGGATGTTTCAGTTTTCAGTTTGTGACAGAAAAAGAGGGTGGAAATTTGAAAATGAATGAGAAATCTTTATTGGCTGATAATTACCTGCCAGAATCTAAAGAGTCCGAGCTGAACTGGACACTTTTGTGGTTTACAGTATTTCATGAGGAAAAAATAATTCTTTTTGGAAATAGAAGGGCTGCAACCATTAATGGTTCCTTAAAATGTTGGGAAATGATTTGCTTATTATAGAATCTTTGTAGCTAACTCGTACGATGCATGAAAATTTACCTATTTATGAGGTAAATTAAAATAATTTTATAAAAAATTTAAAAATTTATACCATTGTATGATTTGCTTTTGTATGACTTTAATTTGTGTAACAATTTGATGAAAAAGTCATTGCTTGAACGTGCAATAACTTACAAAAAAATTGTCAGAAAGTTTCAGATACTGCAAAAAAATTACTTAAAAATTTAGATATTAGAACTTCTGAAAGACTAAAAAATATTATGGCATGTTTGGATAGAGGGGGGAATGAGGGAAAGTAGAGGGGAGTGGAGTAGAGTCGACTAAAAATAAGCTAATTTTGTGCTAAATTTACTCTACTCTACTCTACTCCCCCTCCTTCCCCCTCAATCCAAATGGAACATTAAAGAATCAAATGTTTTATGGCTTAGAAATTATTGAAACAAAACAAAATATATGTGACTAAATAATAAAGAAATATAAGAAAAAGATTAGTTACATTCCAAAAAATAATTTCAATTATCGAAAGCTTTTTTATCTTGTAAAAAACGGATAAAGAGAGTTTGGTGGTTTATGTACGAAAATCAATTTTTAAAAAATACATGAAAAACTATAAAATAATTTTTTTTAACAAAATAGAGGTAGTGTTTATGATTAACCTCACAAATTTGAAGATAAATTATCAATATTTGAGTTTGAATTTAAGTTTTACTCCTTATTAAGTTTGGATTAAACAAAAACAAGCTTTGCTTTTATAGTGTTCATAATTAACCTCGCAAATTTAGAGATAAATTATCAATGTTTGAGTTTGAGTTTAAGTTTAAGTTGAACTTGTTAGAGAGATAAAATTTCACTCCTTATTAAGTTTGGATTAAACAAAAATAATTTTGTTTTAAAAAAAATGATAATGATGAGTTTAAGTTTAAGTTGGACTTGTTAGAGAGATAGAGTTTCACTCCTTGTTAAGTTTGGACTAAACAAAAATAATTTTATTTAAATAAAATTATAATTTTATTTAAATATTGTGAGAGTTTCAGAGACTTTAGTTATATATATATGTATATAGAAAGAATAGAAGGTGAAGATTGTGCCAAGTGCCAACTTAATAAAGAGTTTCCCATATATTAAAAAGAACTTACTTAAGATTTATAGAGATAATTGACTTATTAAGATTTAAATTAGAGAAAATGAAGGATCTAAATTTTGCCAACTTATTTAAAAATTTGTAATTATAGATTTTTGTTGTTGTTGTTGAGAATCTTATAATTATAATTATAGATTAGTGTGTGGGGTCCAAGGACTGAAGAGTCTTAAGTAAGGAATAATCTTCATAACCCAGGCTAAAGGGGGTAAACGAATTCCGAGAACTCCACCTACCCGAGGAAAGTAAGGGTCCGTTTGGTTGGAAGGACGGAAAAGTGATAAGATAGAAAATGAAGAGAGGATGAAAAAGTGAGAGGATAGAAAATATTTTAGTTTTCCTTATTTGTGTTTGATTGCAAGGGTGGAAAATTAGAGGGATGAAAAACTTTTTTGTTTGATTGAAAATAAAGTTTGTATAAATTTACTATCATGTCCTTATTAAATAAATAAAAAGTAACACATTAAACTTTTAAAAAATTATGTATAGATGGACACTTTAATAAATAAAAATAAGAAATTAACCCAAAACTATAACCAACCAAAATTAATGAGAAAATAAATATATGAGCACTAAAAGAAGAAGAAGAAGAAGAAGAAGAAAGCTACGCGTCCAAAAAAAATGAAAAAATAAAAAAGAAGAAAAGAAGCCAACATGTCCAGACAAAAGCAAGTAAAGGAAAAAAAAAAAGAGAAGCCAACACACATTGGTAACAAAAAGAAAAAATTCCACTAAAAAAAAGTCAACACGTTGTTGACTTGGAAGTGAATTCTAAGGGTATTTTTGGAAGCTTATTTCATGAGTTTTCCTCTCTCAGTTTTCTCTTCATTTTGGAGAGAAAACTTTTTGATGGGCGGTGGGCTCGAAGAGAAAACAGCTGGGCTCCACCATTTATTTTCCTTCCTCCCTATCCAACCAAACACACTCCAAAAAGTTTTCATTCTCATTTTCTCTCTAGAGTTTTCCATTAACCTTATTTCATCTCCAAACAAACACACCCTAAGAGAATCAGGACAACTGATATCCCTTAAAGGCCCAAGAAAAGGAGAAGAGATGGCAACGAGGATAAGGATGGTGGGAAGAAGCTTCCTGAAAAATATACCTTCCATCTCCACATTCAATGCCCTCTACCAACTTTATTAACTGCATTAATGTGGAAATAACTTATGAACAATAACTTTATAGCTAGCATCTCTTTTTACTACCTTCAACAACGCCTTGATGAGACAAGTATCCTAATAAATGCTTAGAAACATACAGGTGGAGGATTGAGATGCGTGGAGAAAAACTATAAAAGAAAGGGAATCCCCCAGAAAAAGGGGATGAACACTTTCTAAGGACCAATAGAACAAGAGAGAGAATAGTGAATGGCCTTGTGTATCAGTTGAACTAAACATATATACATGAAATTGATCCTTGGATCTACCTGAGGAGGGTATATTTCCACAAATTGTTGTATAAATTGCGTCTATCTATTACTTTGGGCTCTTTGGCCTTAGTCTTTGATATATCCTAGCATTGCACTTGAATTAGATACTCACTCTCTTAAAAATTCTATTGCTTGGGCTCAATCTGAGGGACAAGGTATCATTAATCTAAGTGGACTTCGGCCTTTATTTTTTGAGTCCTTACAATTAGTTTAACCATTTAAATTTTAAATGGCTCAATCTAAACTCTATATTTACTTTGTTCTAAAATAAATAATTTGCATTTTTTTTTTTATAGGAACCCTACATTCACTTTTAACTTCAAATTATAACCATTAACTAAGTATGATTTACTGGGAAGGATTGTACAAACTCATTTGGAGAGGATGAGTTAACTTTTCAAGAAACGGTTTGTGGAGTTCAAGTGATAGGCTAATAATATCCTTTATTTTTAAGTTCAAGAATTTGATTAATAACCTTTCATTAAACCAATCCGAAATGCAAACATTGCTATGCTCTTCAAAAAAGTCAATACAATTTGGCAAACATTCATATGCTTCTCTAAGGAGAACATTACAATTTAACTCACCCCAAAAAACATCAAAATCGGATCTAGAAGAGAAGTCTCACCTTTCTCCACCGAAAAGATAACAGAGTGTCACGAAAAGGAAGCCATTGGTGCAAGATCCAACTGTTTGTTGCTAAGGAACTCAAATTTGAACCAATTCAAGTCGAATCTAGGCCAATCTTATACTAAAACAAAATCTCAAGGCAATACGTGCTTGTTTTGTATCTAATTACATAGATAGTTACATATAATTTCTACCTCGTATTAAAAAAAAAAAAAAAACAAAGAACTAGATACATAGATATTTTATCTTTTTGAATTTCAAAATTATATCTCCAGATTAAATATCTATATTACTGCAAAAGGTTCAAATGGTGCAAGGTGAAATTATTTAATTGTCAATGACTCAATAAGGTCATAAAACCTAATCTTAAAAGGAATGCTAGAATTTTAAATACGTGCTTGTTTGATAGTAGTTGATATCATTTAATTTCCAGTTTTTGTTTTACAATATTATACCTAAAACAAATAATTTTTTTTGTAAAAAAAATAGACGCATTTACAGATTGCTCAAATAAATATAATTGAGTCATATACTAATGCATAACTTTTTAACTTAAAAAAAAAAAAATTTAATGAAGAGACCAATAATACTGATTTTTTAAACTTATGAGATTCTAGTTTTGCTTTAATTGATTTTTCATTTTATAAAACGAAAGGTAATTTATAAAGGTTTTAGGGAAAAACTAATGTATATAGGCCGAGGAATGAACTAACGGTGTCTCATCACAAAAATTAAAACCTGAAAAAAAAAAAGACCTCCTTAATTGTAATAAATGAAAAGAAAGCTTTACTTCCAGCATTAAGGTGAAGGACCATGTTAACAAGAAAGTAATCTTTAGATATTTTTTTCACCAGTGCTTTTCTGTAAAAAGGTCCAAATTTTCAAGTGTCACCAAAGGGGGGAGGACAGTGAGATGGGTGGTGGAGATGATGGGGACTTGAGATATAAAAAGATGGGAAAGTTTTGGAGGGGGGAGAAGACAAAAGAAGAAAAAAGGAAAAAGAGAGAGACTCTTATGGAAAAACAATGACATTTCAATTCAAACTATTATCTCTCTACTCTCGGCAGGACTGACATGTCTCACTGTCCCCCCCCCCCCCATGTATATCTCTCCTCTTCTATTTATAATTTCATTGTTTTATGGGCCATCATCTCCTGAGTCTTCCTCCTTGCTTTGGTGACACCCAAGTGAATTTCAGATAATAATGGTGGTAAAATAGATCTAGAGACCTTACAGATTTCATTTTATAAAACTTTATTAATTTATATAAATTTTAGGGACCAAAATAATGTATATGGGCCAAATTATATTTCTCTTATAAAAAAAAAAAATTAAAACCTAAAAAAAAGAAAAGAAAAGAAAGTAAGAAAGAAGAAGATGAAGGTGGCCCATGTTAGTAAGCAGTAATTTATACTATCTATAGGAGAATTCCCCTCTTTGGATCGGACTTTCACGTGCTTCATAAATACTCTTAGGTTTTGTTTGGGAGTTCATAAAAGAATAAAATGGAATGATCATAAAGGAATGCAATGGAATGAAATGTACTTAAGTAAAAGAAATGCACTGAAAAAAATTTAATAGAATGAAATTAAGTAACCTTGATTGGATGTTTTAAAATAAAAGAGTAGAAATGAATGAAAATGAATGGAATGTAAGTAATCTTGTTTAGGAGTAATATAGAGAAAATAGAATAAAATCATTTTATGACAATATTACTATTAGACCTTTATTTTAAAATAAACGGTTGAATATATAGAGGTATTTTGAGAGTTTTAGTAAATATTAATTAAATCTAATTTCATTCCCCTCCATTCCTCCCAAATTTTGGAGGAATGAAAATTTGAAATTTTAAGGGAATAGAAAGGAATGTGTGTTCCCTCTTACTCATTCCATTCCCTCCCAATTATGTCTCATTTGAGAGGAGAGAACAGAATAGAGTGGAAAGAAATGAAAATAATAATTTTAGAATATTATTCCCTCCCCTTATTTGGGAGTTTTAATAGAGGAAATGAAAAGTTTATTCTCTTATTTGAGAGTTTAAGTAGAAGAAAATGGAATGGGTAGGAGAGAAAACTCATTTCTCTCTATTCCCTTAAAGCCTTAATTTTTCATTCCCCCTAAAATTGGGAGGAATGAGAGAAAATGAAATTAGATTTAATAAATTTTTTATTAAAATTCTCAAATACCCCTATATATTCAACCCTTTATTTTAAAATAGGGGGTTTAATAGTAATTTTGTCATAAAATGATTTCATTTTATTCCCTCAATGTTACTCCTAAATAAGAGTACTTACATTCTATTCATTTTCATTCTTTTATCTTAAAATATTTAATCAAGGTTATTTAATTTCATTCTTTTCCATTCCTTTCCCTTACTTAAATACATTCATTCCCTTTTGATCATTTCATTTTACGACCCTATGAACTCTCAAACAAAGCCTTAAACTCCAAAATAAAGACATGAACTTTTTATTTCCTCCATTAAAACTCCCAAATAAGGAAATGGAAGAATATTATAAAATTATTTTTTTTATTCATTTTCATTCCGTTCAATTCTATCCTCCCAAATGAGGGCTTAGGTTGAATAGAGGGAAAAAACTTGATAACAACCTGGTAAAAATATATCTCCAACATCATTTAAAATACCTACAAAATATGACACTTTCCTATTATTTCATATCTTCGAAAACAAACTTATCCAAAATTAAAAAAGAAAAAGAAAAATTATGAAACTAGACCAAAAAAGAAAAGAAAAGAAAAGAAATTTGTCTTAACGCAAAGCACGTATGATGAGTTTAGTAAACTAATAATTTAATAAATAACATTTAAGGTTGGCTTAATGATTCCTAAGATTTCATGATATTTATAAGATTTTAGGTTCAAAACCTCTTGTCAGCATATTGGAGCCACCTGAAGCATAAGAGGGGATTGCATATTAAAAAATAGTCAAGACTTAAGTACAGTACTTAATTATTGTTCTTTAAATTTTTTTCTTAAAATTTTACTGTGTAAATTTTTCTTTTTATAAAATAAAAATATATTTTTTAATTAAATGGTCATATGGCTAAATTAAAAAAAATATATATAAAGAATAACGCTCAAATATTGTCGATACGTCTTACCCATTCTCAAAGCGGTCTTGATTCTCTCGTTTCTAAAAAATAAAATAAAATAAAAATGGAGCAATAAACAGAGTGAATTGACTGACTCTTCAGAGCCAAGTCGAGAGTAAACGCACGCGGATCTAAAGAAATGAAATTCTGAACCTTAAACCAATTTCCTAAAACAAAAACTAAATATATTTTGTTTTGCGGAGGAAGAGGAAGCTTTAGCTTATAGCTTCTACCTCTTCCAAATTCATAGTGATTAAAAAAAATTTCAACTTTTCTCAAAGAAAGTGGAAAAAAAAATGGCGAGCATGGTCTTCTGCGACTATCGCTTCCTTCTCGTCGTCGCAGCCGTGGCCTTCATCTACATCCAGGTACCCACTAAATTCTCTCACTTTCATCGATTCCTCGGAATTCACGCTCAAGTTACTTCCTTTTTTTTTTGTTGTTGTTGTTGTACCAATTTTGCTAAAGCCATGAATATCACTCAATAATACTCTCTGAAAAAGTAGTAGGACGTTTCATTTCACAATTTCGTAATGTGGGTATTTATGTTACAAAGATTTTAGCTTTCTCAATCCTCTTTTTTTTGGGTTTGGTTTTGAATAGATGAGACTGTTCGCTACACAAACAGAATATGCTGATCGCCTTGCTGCTGCGGTATGTCTAATCATGATGCTTGTTAAAAGAGAATTTAATGGGTATAAACTTATCATGGGGTTGCCCATTGATTGTTTTTTTTGGATAGGTTGAAGAAGAGAATCATTGTACGACTCAAATGCGATTACTAATTGATCAAATAAGCATGCAACAGGGGCGAATTGTGGTACTTGAAGGTGGGTGTTTGGTTTTGTCTCTCTCTTTTTTTTTTCTTTTCATGTAATTTTGATATTGCTATAGATGTTTGTTTTAGGAACATCACACATCAGTTACTAGTTTTACAGGGTCTCTTCCAAGAGATGTGTAGTAGACTATGAGAAAGTTTGGGGAGCCATTGGTTTGGTCACGACTCGGCGATTGTAATGTGTTAAAGTTGTTGGGTAATTAAGCGATCAGCAGACACACATAATGGTTGAAGAATGTGGTCATTATCTAGATATGAGTCATATTAAATGTTTCTGATTAATTTGGAATTGTAACTGGGACATGTTAATTAAGGAGGTAATAGAGAGTATGACTTTGGATATGATAGAATGGTGAAAAACAATACATGTGGCTAACTGCGATTAGTCTGTTGAGGATCCATAGCCAACTCCAAAATTATTAGGATTAAGGCTGGGTTGTTGCTGTTGTATTGGGGAAGTTTTGTTAAAATCCTTATGGAGCAATCGGTCTAGGTCATTGAATGAAATCCATGTTTTGATTTGGGTCATATTGTCACTATGATTATGGCACGTGTTTAACTTTAACACTTGAGATAAAGTTCTCGACATAACACATACGTGATCCCATGGTAGTGGTAGTCAATTTTGCATAATTGCTTGATCTTCCTTGGTCATTGCATGTTCATTCTGTGGCTATTTTTTGTCCGTTGTTGTTCCCCTGTCAAAAGATGAAAACATTTCATATATGTAGTTCCTCACAAGGATCTGGACAAGGATAATTTTCATTGCTTCATTATCTCTGTTTCTCTTTGTCTAAGTTGTTAATAACTAATAGAGAGTTTATTGGTACTTATTCTTTTAAGACTGCTTCTATTTCAGAAGAAAGGAAACGCCGAGAGGAAGAGTGTGCCCAACTGAAGGCCCTTGTTGAAGAACTTGAAAGTGCGTGTTTATCAATACTTAAACATAACTCTTGTTTTTAAGTCTATTTATCTCTTAATATTTCCTTGACCATGCATAATATCTGATAATGATTGCTGTTTTGAAAATTTGTGGATATTGATTAAGTGATTCCCTATATGCTTTCATAGCATCCAAGTATATATGTTCAGGTTGTGTAATCTTTAAAAAAAAGTATGTACACAAGTAATTCCTTCCCAAATATATGAATCAAATTAAAAATATGGGTTAGTTGTTTACATTTTGGGAAAATTTTCTACTTATATGTGAATTTTAATTTCTGGCAAAAGGCTGGAAACCTGAAAATAGCTAATTTGAAATAAAAAGAGCTTCAAAGACCAATCTTGAGAGAGGGCAATGCATACCTCCCCCTTTCACCCCCCAAAAAAAAAGTCTTTATCATTTGATGAATCTGGGTTCACGTTCTCAAAGGTATTTGGGGAGAACTATCTTCCCTTCCTACGTACTCCATGTGATTCTTTCCCATACCAATTTGTATTTAAACAGGTTGAGAAAACTTTAAGAGAGATTTTAGTGGGGAGGGAAGGGCAATGTTTCTAAATTCCATCTAGTGAATTGGGGGTAAGGCATGTTCACCAATGGAGAGGGAAGGATTGGGGATTTGAAAATTGAGTACTTTTATCAAGCCCTTTTAAAGAAATGGTTGCGGAGGTTTGGAGTTGAGAATGGACATCTTTAAAGACATTTCATTTTTGCAAATATGGAGAAACAAGGCTGTTGGACAAAGGTGGTAGTTAGGGGTCTTTGGAAAGTATTAAAGGAGTGTGGAATACTTTTTCTGAACTTATTAGGTTTATGGTTGGAGATGGCTCCTGAGTTAATCTTAGCTTTGACCTTTGGTGTAAGGATTGCTCTCTCAAAGAGTTCTTTCTTAACTTGTTTAGATTAATAATGGATAAGATTTCTCAATCTCCATGTATCTTGTTGATAATTGAGGTACATGGCATTGGAATCCTTAATTCACACCATCCTTTCAGGATTAAGAATTAGATTCTGTGGAGAATCTGTTTGATTTGCAGTATTCAAACTTTCCATCTAATAACAAGAGGATCAATTATCCTAGAGCTTGACTAAGGATAGAAAGTTTGGGGTTTGACGTTAGTACAATGATTTTTTAGAATCTACAAGAGTACACTTTTTAATGGAGGACAATATCTTAGAAAGTTGCCTCTCTTTTTTATTTTATAATTTATTATTATTATATATTTTTTATAACTTGGATAAAACTATGATGGCTGACAATCTTTAAAAACGAAGTCTTGAGGTTTTTGATTGGTGTTTCAAGTGCAAGACTTAGTATGGAGTTAGTTGAGCACCTCTTACTTCATTGTTTAGTGGCTTGGGATATTGGTAATTTGTATTTGCTAAACTCAAGGTAGCTTGGGTTATGCCAAAAACTGTGCAATAGGTGCTAGAATGTTGGTGAGGAAGATTTCATTGTCACAAGAGTTCGAAAATATGGAAAGCAGTTCAATTATGTGTTTTGTAGACAATTTGGCAAGAGAGGAACAATAGAACTTTTAATGGCATATAACGCCCATTATGCAATCTATGTTAAGATCTTTGACTACATTGGGTAGTGTCTCTGCATCGTCTTTTCTAAATTTTTAGATCTTTTGAATCTCATATTGTAATGATTTAGGAGTGGTTCAAAGCACACTTTGCTTATTCATACTAGCTTCTCTTTCAGATAAAATTATTTTACTTATCAAAAAAACAAATAAACAAGAAGAAGAAGAAATCTTTAGCCTTGAAAGACATTGGCAATTCTCTATTCATGTTTGTCTTATATGGATTGTGCAGATTTATTTCCTTTG
The DNA here is from genome assembly GCA_032878915.1 of Castanopsis chinensis. NCBI lineage: Eukaryota > Viridiplantae > Streptophyta > Magnoliopsida > Fagales > Fagaceae > Castanopsis > Castanopsis chinensis. Next base: position 904,641 of record JAVQMG010000061.1, read on the forward strand.
CTGCTCTCTTTACAGCCAATCAACCTTAGTTTTTTGTTTTTTTCTTTTTAAATTAATTGGTTACTTGGTAATTTTCTTACTTGTGAATCTCCAAATTATTGAGTAGATTTCTTTGCTGTTACATTCAGGCTCTTTTCTTTTATGTCATTTTGATATCATATGAAATTACCCGTTTGACACAATTCAAGGCACTTAGCATCCTCTCTCGATAAATTTTCAGGAAAGGGCCTACAGAGACTGACTGACAAAGTGCAGGTTCTGGTGAAATATGATGTTTTCTAACTATGTTTGTTGTTTCGGGTCTTTGCTTCTAATCCTCCTGACAAGTTGGTCTGCAAACTTATTAGGTGCCGGTGGCTGCAGTTGTGATTATGGCATGCAATCGTGCCGATTATTTAGAGAGGACAATTAATTCTGTCTTAAAGTATGTTCATAGTGTTCTATGTTTTGTGCTTTTAACTCAATTTTTTCATATTTTAATCTGACCCTCTGGCATGATTCTCCATTTTCCAGGTATCAAAGTTCTGTTGCTTTGAAGTATCCTGTCTTTGTATCCCAGGTACTGACATTTATAGGCTTGTTATTGCTGTTTTACAAATTAAGGTTTGCCTTATGGGCATGCTTGATGCCCTTAAAACTATGTTCTTACTTAAGCTGTGATTTTGAAGAGACTCACTGCCAAGCATGGTGGCTTTTATTTTCTCTCAGGATGGATCACATGCAGATGTTAAAAAAAAGGCATTGAGTTATGATCAGCTGACATATATGCAGGTAACTGTTGTGCTTTTGTGAAGTTGTTTTTCGTGGTCAAATACCGCTGGATAGTAGGGATTTCTTGCAACTGTTGAACATATAGATGTTTTAAAACTGTCCCTGCATATATCAAATATCTTCAAAGTAAATTTTCCTTGGCAGTGCTTTTAAATGAACATGAGACATTATATAAAGATTTGATTTTGTTGATATACTCATATACTTTTAATTACAAAGTGATTTTAATGTTCAATCATCAACTTATGTCCTTATGAATAGCCTTAACTTGAGAGCTGTCCAGATTACCTTGAACACTGACTTCATTTCACTGCAGCACTTGGATTCTGAACCAGTGGAAACTGAAAGGCCTGGAGAGATGGTTGCATACTATAAAATTGCCCGTAAGGATATTTTTCTCCTCCTTTTATAACTTCTATAAACTTCACTGCTTATATTCCTGCTTATTTTTAGGTCACTACAAATGGGCATTGGATGAATTGTTCTATAAGCATAACTTAAGCCGAGTAATTATACTTGAAGGTGAAACATTGTTGCTTTATTTTTTTTTCTTTCACTTCTTATAATATTCCTTTGAGTTTGTGGAAGAATTGTATACTGATAAAATAATGTCTCTGTGCATAGATGATATGGAAATTGCACCCGACTTTTTTGATTACTTTGAGGCTGCAGCAGCACTCCTCGACAAGGATAAGTACTGTCTTATGGGAGAACTCAAAACTTTTAAATGATGGACATCATTTTATATGAGTTGTACTTCCAAAATTGATTTTTATCATGTTTTTTGATTTTGAACCATGCTAGGTCCATTATGGCTGTTTCCTCATGGAACGACAATGGACAAAAGCAGTTTGTGCATGATCCTTGTAAGTTTTTTTCATCCCCCTTTTAGTATCATTCATTGATTAGACATTTTATTTGCTAATGTTTAAATAATATTTTGATAATGATTGAAACAGAACTTTCCTGTACTTTTTGTTTGCTTGATCTACTATTTGATGTGCTCGGCAGATGCACTCTATCGTTCAAATTTCTTTCCTGGACTTGGGTGGATGCTGACTAGATCTATATGGGATGAGCTGTCTCCAAAATGGCCTAAGGCATATCCTTGTATTAATTTACTTTTGTGCTTGGATCTAACTATCCATACATATTGATGCATCTCTGTTTAAAATTTTCTTTAACAAAACCTTACTTACTGGGATGACTGGTTGAGGTTAAAAGAGAATCACAAAGGTCGACAATTTATTCGTCCAGAAGTGTGCAGAACCTACAATTTTGGTGAGCATGTATGTATTGATTTATGTGTTAAGGTTTTTATTTTTAGTTTTATTTATTTATGTATTATTATTATTATTATTTGGTTTTTAGGTTTTCATTATCCCCCACCTCAGGTTTGCTGATAATGCAAGCATGTATTGGAACATTTAGTCAGTGACTGTCTATTATTATATGTGCATGCAGTCAAATACTTGAAATTTATCAGTGATGCCACCAAATTTTCTTAGACAGTTAAATTTGTTCCTAGCAACAGCAAATATTCAGGAAATTAACGTGGTGAATTAAATGTTTGTATGTTTAAATTGGACAACTCAACCTGCTTATATGCGGTCAACAAATTTTTTTAATGGATAATATACTGTTAGATGTCTACTTGTTTTGAATCTTTATTTGAAAATCACATATTTTCAGAATTTTGAAGTACCATTTAAAGTTTGATGCTAAATGCTGTGCTGATTTTTGTTGTTTCACTGAGGAATATTAGTGACTTAACTCAGTGATTAAAGTAAACCTAGAGTGCATGCAGCCATGCCAACGAGCTCTAGTTCAAATGGCACCTCCTTCCCTTGTAAGAGCAAGGTCGAGGGTGAGGTCTTGGGTCCAAAACCCTCTGAGTGCATAACTTAACCATTGAAAAAATGTGGATGCAGCTGTCTTTATCAATGTGGATTTATTATGGATTTCTTTTGAAGTCTTTACGTGATTTCTTGTAGGGTTCTAGTATGGGGCAGTTTTTTAAACAATACCTTGAGCCAATTAAGCTTAATGATGTCCAGGTAAGTACCAATTTCTCTCTGATTATTCTGTCTTGTTTGATTTAGTACTCGTTTCTTTTACATTTTAAATTTTAAAGATTCGTCCTTTTCTTTCCAAAAGGTTGACTGGAAGTCCAAGGATTTGAGCTACTTGATGGAGGTAAAATATAGCTTAGTTCTTTTTGAAGTGACTGCAGCCTTTGTTACATTTATGGTTATATAATATATCCTCTAATCTTCTTAGGAGAAGTTCACAAAGTACTTTGGTGACATGGTGAAAAAGGCCAAACCTGTCCGCGGAACAGATGTTGTTCTGAAGGCATATAATATAGATGGTGATGTACGAATACAGTACGAAGACCAACCAGAGTTTGAACGCATCGCAAGCCAGTTTGGAATTTTTGAAGAGTGGAAGGTAATCCCTCATGGTTATGGCATGCATTTCCTTTCATTTAAACTCATATGGGGACTAAAATGTTTGATTTTATTTGAATATGGTGGATGATATGGCGGATAATTCCTGTTTTGTCCATCAACTTTGTTAGTGCTAGAGCTTTGATTAATAACAGCTGAGTTTTTAAGCTAAATAATTGCATACAATTACTGTTTATCATTGCGCAGAGGAAGTGATGAACATGGTATTCAAAAAATTTTGAAATATCTTTGGCATTCTTCTTATCGAGTGGTTGGATAATTCCTTTTTGCCTAGCTATTATTGTCAGTCTGACTTGCAATGTTTTGGGTCTATTTTGAATGTTGCATTCAATCAAGTGTGTGGTAATGAACCTAATGGTGCTTTTGTTCTCACTTTGACTTAAGGAAACAATGAAAAGTTGGAGTTGATCTCTCTCTCTCACACACACTCCTATACTTTCACTAGGAAACTAGCACATTGACAGTGACAGAATACTAGCTGAATTATTTTAATCTGGCCTCTTTGGCTTTATGTGTTGTTGCAAATGTGTTTGTATTATCTTTATTTGAAACTGATATTTCTGCTGCTTTTTCATAGAAGCTTATGCCATGCTTATCTTCTTGCTTTTACTGTATTTTTCAGGATGGTATACCAAGGACGGCATATAAAGGAGTAGTTGTTTTCCGGTACCAAACCTCAAGGCGTGTATTCCTTGTTGGGCCAGATTCCCTCAAGCAGCTTGGTATTGAAGGTGCTTGATGCAAAGACAGGTTAGTGTAGTGACCACATACACTTCATTATTGTCTTGTAACTTCACCAGAACCACCTTCAATATTGGTTGCTTAAAACTGTTGAAATTTTTTTGAGAGTGACTTAGTGATGAGCTATTCAACCTCAATTTTTTTTAGAGTAACTTAGTGATGAGTTCTAATTTATTAATTGGCATGTATGATTGTCTCTTATTTTAATGGACAGAGTTTATGGGGAGAGAATATGTTGACTGGGTTAGACATCGAGTCCAGGCAAAAGAATTGTTTTCAAAGTAGACGGGGCACTGTTACAATTACATATACAGCACCATCTACACTAAAGGATCTGGCCCCGATTTCACAGGTTGAGTTCTCAACAGCAATACCAACTTCTGTAATTGACACATTTAACAACTTAATGTAGCAGACATATCTTTGCGCTCGTCAAGGTGGTTACCTCCTGAGGTTTAAACATTTGCAGATGGTCTTAATATATAGGCAAGAAGATGCCACGACTTAGTGTATACTTTTTCTGTTTGTATTTAAGCCTTTTTATTTTCTTTGATAAATAGCCACAGTATGAGAATGTAATCCTAATTGTTGATTTGTGGCGTCAGATGTACTTGTTGACACATTGCAGTTTTGATATCAAATGAACCTCACCACGATGGATTCAGAGGGTTATAATTTATGCACTACTATATTAAAAAGGATGAGGCTTTCGAGTCAAGACTCAAGACTAAAGAGAGCTCTTTATGGATCTCATAAGAAGATTCCTGAAACTGTAGGATTTGGCAATTAGTAGCGAAAAAAAAGAAGAAGAAGAGTAATACTAAAAATATCACAAATTGAAGTTTAAGCTTTTAAACTCAAGACCGTATATATATATATATATATATATATATATATATATATATATATTTGATGTGATGTTGGTACAAATCATATTTATTATCACTTGGGTTTATAAGTTTATTAGTGGTCTTAAATTTTTTCACTCTATCAGAAAAAAAAAAAAAAACTTTAATGCATCCAATCAGAAGTCAAAACTCACTGCTTGCCAGGGTGTTTCAAGTGTTAGCGTGCTTTTATTATTACTAGTGTGTAACCTTGTGCATATGCATATGTATAATTAAAGTAATTATAATTTTAACGGCTTAAGTTATACATTTTTTTAAGAAGAGGTTCAAATTATACATGATATTAGTTTACATTTTTTTAAACTATACATTTCTAATATATGTAATGGTTTTTCATATTATATATATATATATATATATATATATAGATTATATGTTCTTCAAGGTTTCCCAAAAAGTCAGGGAAGTCTTATATAAGTAGTAGGTTAATCATATTAATTTAACTAGTCGTAGATTCATGGGATGTGTGAGAATAAATACTTATTTTGTAACTTATAATATAATGTATAATTTTATTTTATTTTAAAAAATTTGTTGAAGGTAATTTGTTCTTTCTAAAATTTAAATAATTTCTATTCGATCCAATTAGGTCTACTTTGGTCCCATTCTGCTCAATTTGGTCAACTCGGTTAATTTCAATCCCCTTCGATTCATTTTGGATTGATTGAGCCTTAAATTGATTCTTTTTAAAGGTTGTCATTTCAAGTTTAGCTCATAAATTCATTTTTTTTATAATTTTTGAGTTGAAAAGTATAAAATTTTATTGTATTTGAGCTAAACTCTTTAGTTTTGAATTAAAAAAAATACGAACAAAATAGACATTAAAAATTAGAAGTAGGAGCCCTAAAAATTCAATAAAAATGATGTATATTCCAAAGTCCAATTTGGTCAATTATGTCCTCTTTCGTCCACTTCGGTTTTATTAGGTCCACATTGGTCCTAGTCAGTCCATTTTAATACACTTGAGTCCTATTCGGACCTCTTTGGTCTTATTTGATTCATTCTGTCCACATTGGTCCTATTCGGTCCACCTCTGTCCAATTTGTTCCTATTTGGATTACATCTACTTTGGTCCTAATTTGTCTATTCGTTCTTATTCGGTCCCCTTCGATCCTATTTGGTCTACTTCGGTCTTATTCGGCTTAGCTTGTTCCTATTCCGTCCATTCGGTACACTTTATTCCATTTGGTCCAATTCGATTTATTTTGGTCCACTTTGGTCCATTTTTGTGGAGTTACATATAGGGAAAAGACACGTTTGGGTTGAGAGTACTGATTTTAAATCTAAATTTATTAAAAAATATATAGATCTCAAACTCGTAATTCCTAAAAAAATCTTAAGTATAACATTTTTTGTTACTTCACATTTGTTGAGCCACATTAATGTAGCATTTCAGACCATTTTGGTCTGGCTAAATTAAAGTGAAAATTTTTCTTTTTGAGAGATTTTCAACCTATAGCGTCTACTCTTAATGATAACTCTTTATCATCAGACCAAGACACCAATCAATTTTTGGTGTAGGCGAGGATTGAACCCCAAATCTTTTATACAACCATTAGAGACTATACCAGTTGAGTTAAGTGAAAGTCTTTCTAAACATGAAGGTTATGAATATACAAATTTAATTTTTAAGGCAGTTACTCATTGTTTTAAAGTCATTACTTTTAAATGAATTGCATGAAGATGATTATACTTTCAAGCAATATATGTGTGTGCGTGTGTAATTTTTGTTTAAATAAATTTATACTAAATATGATAATCAAAACTCATAACAAACTTGTATTAAATATATATAATTTATTCTCTAAATTTTTATTGAACACAATTTTTTCTCCCTAAAAATTAAATAATTTCAAAAAGTAATTTCCATTACTCTTTTTTTACAAATATATAATTTAATCATTTTTTTAATGTTTTTTTATTGATATTATTCTTTTTTGAAATGGTCCTCATTCTTCTAACTATTGTTATTATGCATTATATTTTTCTTTTTTTTTTTTGGTATAATTAAATTTTTAAAAATTTCAAAGTTATTATTCAAATTCTTGTTTTATTAAGGAGATTATCATGATAACAAGTATAACCAAAACTTGTTATATAATTACAATAGATATTACTCAAATAATTGATTGTACTCTCGACCCAAACTTGTATTTTCTCATTCTTAAGTAGGTACACCAAATGGAACGCGATGATTAGAAATAGACCAAATGGACTGAATAAATTGAAGTGGATTGAATGGACCAATTGGATGGAATGGACCAAAGTGAACCAAATTTGATCCTAGAAGACCGAATAGACCAAAATTGAGCAAAGTGATCCAAATGGACTGAACGGGACCAAATAGACTAAATCACACTGAATTGATTGAAGTAGACCGAAATGATTGAAGTGAAAAGAAGTAGACCGAATCAGACCGAATAGATGAAGTGGACTAAAACATATTAAAATGGACGTTGTGTCGATCTGTAATTAGTATAGTCAAGATTGTGTTTTGATATAAAATCAAATTCTTACTTCCAAAATAATCAAGAATTAACTCAAACAAAAATCAACCCGAAACTATAAGAGAAAGAGAGATCTTGTAATGGGGAACTAATAAATACAAAAACAAAAACTATGGACCCAAAATAAAGTTTAAAAATCACAATGATCATTAATATAAAGTAAAGTCGCAAAAAAGATAAAAAAATTGAGAGAGAGAGAGAGAGAGAGAGAGAGAGAGAGAGAGAGAGAGAGAGAGAGAGAGAGAGAGAGAGAGAGAGAGAGAATAATAATAATAAGAAGAAGAAAATTATAGAAAATAATATGAGAAGAAAAAGAGAAAAAAGAAATTAATAAATTAATAAACGCTAAATCACCTAGGTCATATTATGTTATGTAATATAATAACATTATATTCTTTTATACTATAACACCTCACCACGATAGATTCACGAAGGGTTATAGTTTATGAGCCACCATATTAAAAAGGATGAGGCTTTAGAGTCAAGACTAAAGAGAGCTTTTTATGGATCTCATAAGGAAATTTCCAAAATTTTAGGATTTGACAATTAGCACAAAATATATATATATATATATATAAAGTATTTTTGAGTTTCAACCTATAATTTTGGCTCCTAATGATTACGAATAAAAAATAGTTATGTTATGGATATTACAAATTTTATTATTATATTAATCTTTCGAAATCATGTGTAAAATTTTAAATATTTGACAAATTAATAACTAATTTATTTTATCATACTTATTTATTTATTTAATTAAATTATTATGTTGTTGATGTGGCACTAATTATATTCATTATAACAAGAGTTCATAAGTCTTTTATTTTTTTATAGTAAATTTGATAGTACTTGTAACTCTCTCTTTTTTCACATAATTTCTCAAAGCTGGGAAATATTCTATTATTCCATGAAATTTTTGATAAGTAGAGTAATTATGAACTTCTAGTACCACAACCAATTCCATACTTGTTTTTACAACTACCCTATTCAATGACATGCATATATGTGCTGTGGTCAAAAGCCTTCGGCCTACTTTCAAGTGCGTTGCAATTAAACTCAGCCGTACAATCTCTTTCTCTCTAGATTTTTCCAGTAGTGTGACATATACCCCAGATAAGTTTTAGGTCAAAGTTTTTAATCCTAACACTGTGTTCTTCCCCCCTCCCTTTTTTTGGCAATGAGTGCAAATATAATTTTCTGAAAAGAGAAAAGTTTAGAAAGTAAAAAATCACCACATAAAACAAAAAAGAAAGACATCAAAAGATCTTCTAAACATACTGAGGTGCCAAGGATGCCAAGTCTATTGTTCATCTCTTTCCCTATAGTTTCCCTTCTAGACAGAATTGCACTAGTATGGACTTGTATCAAGAAGACAAAACAAAGAAGAAGAGGTATGTATTTTTTAACTTTTTAATGGACTATATATAATTTATTATCATTTATGATTTATTAGAAAAAGTGTCGAAGAATGTTCAAGGGTCATGTAAATTAGTAACATTACCAGCTTCTTCTTGAAAGAGAATCTTGATTCAAAACCTCCTCCCTTATTCATGATACTAAGATCATTTTTCATGTGCTAGATACCTCCCTTCCTTAGTCATTTTCAGCCAAAACAAAATTTTTGTTGTTGTTGTTGTTGTATAGTTATAAATATGGGTATTTCCATTCGCATATTTTTTATTTACATTTTTTTATATAAGATAGAAATTCTACTCTAATCTAATCTAAGTATATATAATATATATATATATATATGTGTGTGTGTGTGTGTGTGTGTGTGTGAGAAGATGTTTTATTTTGGGAGTTGTTCTTGTGGGGGTTCTAAAGACTTTCCATCTTCTAAAGAAAATAGTTATCGAATTTGTTAAACTTGTTATATTTCTCTCAAATTTATGTGACTCAATTAATTTTTCATATCATTTTATATCAAAATATGGAGTTCATTATAGCCTATAAATGGAAAGTTCATAATGATTAGTTCATATCTATCCTAGAGCATTTCTATTGGATTCTTTAAAAAAAAATGCATTTTGTACTATTAAAACACATTTTATTTATTTTATATTGTCACTTTAAAAACACACCTCACATCCCATTTTATTTTAAAATCTTTCACACTAAAATAATATATTTTCTTTTTCTCCCACGTACCTTTTTATAATTATTTTCTTCTTCTCAGACAAATCAAAGGAGAGAGTATAAAATATTAGTTTTCACAAAGATACACAACACTGCAGTAATCTTTAAAATTAAAGAATACAATAGCAACACCTATACAGAGTTTTAGAGGGTGTTTGGTTTGTGTTTTCAAACAACTATTTTCAGTTTTTAAATAATACAACATGTATTTCTACACACTTTTTCACTCACACGTATTTTCACAAATGTTTTCAAACAACAATTTTCAATTTTTAAACACATGTACCAAACGGGCCCTTAGTATTTTTTTGTTTGCATTACCCAATGGAAATGCTCTAAGGGGTTAAGTGATAACCCATGACTAATGTCATTATTTGTATTGCATCATGTTTCTGGCTCTATCACTCCCCTTGCCCCACTATGCCAAAAAAACCCCTATTTTTTGCCTTCATTTAAAGTAATCAAAATTCTTGTTTCTTTTGTTAATAATATATATATATATATATATTTTAAATTTGGTGTGAAACATAGCAAAAGGGTATTATAAGAAAGGTAGTCAACATAATTACAATTGGTTCCTTATAACTCATACATTTTTATTTTATTTTTTTACATTTTTAAATTGCAGTGAAAACTTCAATAGTAAAGTTGATCATGGAAAATGAATCACATCCTCACATAGCAGATGAAAATTGCTCTTTGGGTCATGATGTCATCTTGGAAATATTAGCAAGATTGCCAGCAGAAAGCCTTATCCAATGTGAAAGGGTTTGCAAGCGTTGGTTTAGAATGATTCATGATCCAAACTTCGTACACAAATTTAAGCAAGTCTTCATCATTAGAAAATTTCTTCGGCTTCAGTACTTAGTTTTGAATGTCAACAATGGCAATTTGACAGGTAAAGTATTAGAAAATTCCTGGTGCACATTTTTTCGAATTGAAGATGCCTATAATGGGCTGATACTTCACAAATCTACAAATTATAGCGATCTCCACGTCTATAATAATAGCAATGACCAGATGACCACCATCCCTCTTGCGCCACTAACGAGTTCAAGAAACTATTATTCATTGGTACATGATGTTTCCATCCAAAAGTACAAGGTCGTTTGCTTTTGTTTGCGTAATAATATTGTGAAGTGCTATATATATGTTCTGGATAGTAATGAATATGAAGTAAATGAAGCTCCTACTTGGAGGGAATTGAGCTTTTCTTTCCTAGTAAACTTTCCAACTCATCCCACAGTAGACTTTGATAGAGTTGTGTGTAATGGGGCTCTGAATTGGATTTCAAAAACTGAAACAGATCTGATGGCATACGTATCAACAATAGACATATCAAGTGAGAAGCTTGGGAAAAGAATTGAGTTGCCATCTAAACCCAGCTTGTGCAACATGACAATATTCTTCAATTGCAAGTTATTAGCTTTCAATGGATTTCTTTGTTATGCTAATCCAAGTTCCAAGGATAGATTTGATTTTTGGATCTTGAAGGGTTGGGATAAACTTAAACCTATTTGGATCAAGCAATATACATTACGCCTTTCATCGATGATCTGCAAGCCAACAAGTTCGAAGAGTTTCGTTCATGATAATTTCTTACCTCTTGCAATATACCATAGTGTGCACTCTTATTCAGTAGAAATCATGATACAGTTTTGCCACAAGTTGTTTGTATACAACGTGAAGAGCAAAGAGTTGAGGAGTATTGAGGTTATCGAAGAAGAATCAGTGGATGCACGCTCACTTCGTCATTTTTCAAAGTTCACTTTTATCAATAAATCTTTTGGCAGTTAATTGGATCTTGGAACTAATTATTACTTACTAAATATGAGTGTTAAGATATATATTTGGATCATCGTGCACCCTTGGTGCGATGGTCATTTTACAAATATCAAGTGTTTGTGGGCTATGGGAGAAGAGCCGGACTTTAAATCTCCAGAAAAGAGTTTCACACACCTACATAAATTAGTTTAAAGTATAATTTTTATCTTGTATAAAAAAAATATAAATATTTGGATTTTCAATTTATTAGTTCTTTTTTTCATCCTCAATTTTGGACTATTTTCTTATTAATAATGTAATTAAAACATGGAGCTCATGTCTTGTTAGTAGCTATATATATATATATGTGTTCACTTTTATTAATAGACCTGTCCGTTGAAATTAATAAATATGTAATTTAGTTAGCCGAATTGGTATCCAATGGCATTTCACAAATTTGACCTAGTCCCACGCTACATGCTTGATTGCTGCATGTAGCGTGGGACTATAATATTCCATATAGGAGAAGAATGAGCAACCATAACTTGAATGGTTGCAAAGACACAATGGGAAACTAATTAAGTTAGAGAGTACCTTTTTCAAAACTATATTTTGCTTCTTGGTATGCTTTGGAGAGCATCTTGTAGAAATGAAATCAACCTAATGGCCAACCTGCATGGTCTAATGGCTGAAGTCCCACCATATCTCATCTTAAGTGCTTTCCACATCTCTTGAGGTATTTGATACTCCTCCAACGTCTCACCAATCACATCATTGTGCATGTATTGCATAATATTGTTAAGTGTGTGCTTTGATTTTTCTTAAGCCAACTCTCGAAGGCAATAAAATCATGATGAAGTTGTTCGATATCACCTTGATCAGGGTCAGCTAAAAAATGGGTTAGTGTTTTCAAATTTCAAGACTTCGATTGTGTTCATCTAGGACATCTTGGATCTTATGATGCTAGATTTCATAATCATTTCCATTCAATTTATTTCCCATATTCAAATTAAAAAGGATGCCTTTTGAAGCCATATAAGATATAGCTACAAAAATTGTGTAAGTAATATTATACACGTTCTAAAAAAGATTTGCTACATCAATCTAAATTAAATTAAATAATTTATCCCTTACTAGCTTGTAACTCATGCGTGCACATAGATGCATTTAAAAATAAACATGGTTTTTTATCATAAAAATATAAATAATTTGTCAAATTATTTGAAAAAAGTAAATATAATTAGTTGCATGTTAAATTTCTTGCCTAAGTTTAATACTACTTATGCTTTTTTTCTTCTTCTAATTTTTAATAACATAGAAAATGTGGTAACCTTTGTTGTGTGGTGATTTTTCTTGAGTAGATATATGATTGGTTTTTTATTTTTATTTTATAGTTCATTAATTCACTTGGCATAAAGATTCAAAAATTTAAATGGACACATTAGCCCACAATTGAAATATAATTTGTAATCTAATTGAATTTTCTCTAAACTTTAGTTTTAAATATATTCTAGCCGCAAACTCACGCAATGCATGAGAATATAAATATTATATAATAAGGTGTAATATATAAAAAGTAACCATTACTTCAAGTATCGTCTATTTAAAAAAAAAAAAAAGATTTTTGCAAGTATTTTTTTTTTATATCTTTTTATCTCTACAAATATATCTTTTTTTTTTTAATTTTTATGTTTGATTAATATTTTTTTAAGGTGACTTATATTCTTCTAACTTCTATTGTAGTGTATTATATTTGCTTAATATACAACTAAACTTTATAAGTTTCAAATTTAATATTCAATTTTCTCATCTCCTAGGGAATAAGGAAATTATCATTATAATCAAAACTCATTACAAAATTATAATATTATCTTAGCCAAAATTAAAATGAAACTAAAGGAATAAATAATAGGCTTTATAATAATTTATTACTCAAAAAAATGATATGCATATTCAAATTCCTATTTCCAAAAAAACTAAGTATTAACCCAAACTAAAATTCAACCAAAGATATAAAAGGGAAAGAAAAGACTTTCTGACTGGATATTAAAAAAAAAAAAAAACAGAATATCAAAACACATATTAAAATATATATATATATATATATATATATATATATATATATCAACCTTAATTAGAGTTATAAGAAAGAAAAAAAATTCACCAAGAGAGAGAGAGAGAGTACTCACAGTTTTGTGTGGGAAAAATATGAATTGAATGAGAAAATGATATCACATTTTTACAAAATAAAATAGGTAGAAGAAGAGTCAAAATATAAAAAAGAGGAAAGAAGTATAACAGTAAAGTAGTGGGGAGATAAAGAGGCAAAAAATAAAAGGAAAGGTTAGAAGCAGTGTTGTTGTTGTTGTTTTTTTTTTTTTTTGAAAATAGGGAGAAGAAAAGTTTAAATAGAGAAAAAAAATATATAAAAAAGAGGAAAGAAGTATAACGGTAAAGTAGTGGGGAGATAAAGATGCTAAAAAGAAAGGAAATGTTGGAAGAAGTGTAAGTGTGTGAACTAATAGGAAGAAGAAGTGTTTTTTTTGTTTTTTTTTTTTGAAAATAGGGGAAAGAAAAGTTTAGATAGAGAAAAGAAAAAAAAAATGAATAACATGGCTGTTGATGTGACTTAACAGGAGTGTGGAAAATAATGAATGTTACGTTTCGGCTTTTAGTAATACATAGATATAGATTAACATGTAACTTGTGTTTACATACAGAAACATTTAATAATTGTGATGATAAAATATTCATCTCAATTTCCATACTAAGCATTATGAATGAAGGTCACTAGGCCCCAAGATTTAAATATTTTATGTTCTTTTTAAGTTTTAACCTGTTGGATCTCTCATTCTCACAATAGTGTAAATTCATGCATTAAAACTTAAAAAAAAAAAAAAAAAAAAAAAAAAAAAAAAAAAAAGGGCTCATTTATTTTGTGTTGAATAACTCATTTGACACCAAAATTAAGAAGAAATTAGAGACACATAGCACTAAGTTAGACACTAATTAAGGACTTTATTTGGATTTTATTTTTCTTAGCTTTAGCTTTATATATATATATATATATTGCAAAATAAAAAACTGCAAGTTTCCTCCTAATCATATCTCTATTGCTATTAGCCATTATTAATTTTAATTAATGAAACAGGAAATTATGGATAATGTGACTTATTTAGATCACTCATTAATTCGACTGATTAAAATACATACATGGATGAACATTTGAACAGCCAATAAATTAATTGGAGGAGATTCTTTCACCATTTGGAAGAAATAAACATTATAAACTTGAAATATATATATATATATATATATATATATATTTTACCTTTACATAAAATGAATCACACATTCATACATTTTCTTTCTTTCATCAACTAAAAAACAAGTGTTTTTTTTTTTTTTTTGAGAAGAAACTAGAAAACAAGTAGAACACTTAAAATCACTGGCTAATTAAGAACAAATTTACATTAGTAACAATTGAGCTCAGGGTTTGTTTATGAATTCTTTAGCCATTTCCACAATAGCATTTGCCCTCGTTGGATCTACCATGTCGATGCCATGGAACCCGGTATAGTTAAACTGCGCTTCGATCGGGACCTGATGATTCACCAACATGGCTACAAACTCCTGTAGCCGATCCATGGTGGGGTCCTCAGTGAACCCAATCACAAGGCACCTACAAAGCTTGCTAATGGCGCTTGTGTGAGGACCCTCCACCATTGGATTACAATACCAAATGTCCTTATCTTCACCTTCTGGCAGTGCTAGCTCCCAGAACATATCTTGTGCACACAAGGGCAACAAAGGGTCATCACAGCTTTGCATCTCTGAGTTAGTCCTTTCCCTCCCACCAAACAAGGGTTGGTTCATTATACTCCCGGCAATCCTCAACGGCTCCAACTCCTTTCTCGTTGCTTCTAATGCAGTGACAAATGCCATGTTGCCACCAGTGCTACATCCATGCAGATAACACCTCGAAATATCTCCGTATTCTCTAATCCATTGCTCACCATTTGGATCCAAAGCTTGTTCTCTAACCCAGAGAACCGCATCCATTGCGTCCTCATATTGAACCGGCAGCCTATTCTCTGGGGCAAGGCGATAGTCAACATTGACAACAATGGCATGAACTTCTTGTGTGAGCGCCGAGCATTGCGAATGGACAATGTTAGAGTCCCAGATGAGTAAGAACCATCCAGAACCCGCAAAATAAATTATGATGGGAATCCTTGTATCGTCATCATTTGAAGAACACAGTTTGGACGTTGGCATGTAGATTCGAACTCGGGTTTTGTTTTTTGGATTGAGAGTGAGATCTTTGGAAACCACAGGCTCACCATGAGAAGCCACAGAGCTTGCCTCGACCTTTGGGAAGTTCATATATCGAGTGACAGTGCCATCAAGGTTGCGAACAATTCCGAAGTGGGCATATGGGTCTATAATTTTACCCAAATCTGTCAACATAATCTATGAATGAAAGATGTTATTAGTTTTTATTTTTTTATTTTTATACTTATTTCTGGCAAATGATGTAGAACAGTTCAAGGTTTTGTGCGTCGAATAATAAATGTTTCAAGTGCATGAAAATTTTGGTGTTGAATTTTTTGTTGTTAATTAAGAAAAGATAATGGCTGGGAAAAGTTGGATGTATAATACAGAAACACGCAGGTTTGCAACGACGAAAAATAGGGTATTTTGAGGCTTGAAATTTTCTAATGCTGTACAGATCTGTATTCTAGAATACAGTGTATTAGCTGGGCAAAAACAACATCTGGTGTGTGAGTCTTATTTAGGGGTGGAACAAGAAAAAAACAAATCCTATAGTATTGTGGTTACAAACGTCCAAGATTTGTAAAAAAAATTATTTCAAACTTGGAAAATTACAAACAGATGGAGTAAAAATTTCAGGTAGTTTAGGGAAACTTTTGGGTTACTGCCTATTTTAAAGGATGGAGCAAGGATTTAGGAGAACATTAGAGGGGACAAATAAATACGATTCGGTTAGTTTTAAATTTAACAAGAGAAAGTCCAAGGAGTTAGTTCTAAATTTAACAAGAGAAAGTCTAAGGACACAGTATACTGTAACACCAGTTTTACAATATCCTTGTTTTTAAGTTGTGATGGGTCTTGATATAACTTATTATATTATATTTCATTAATTTACTTTGATTTATTATAGGTTGACACCTTGCTCATTATGAAGATATTGTGACATTTTGTTGTAATTTTAGAATAACTCATTTAGTAACCGTTTAATGACATAATTGTATGTTGAAAGATTTGGATATATTTAAACGTATGTTGTGTAACTAGAGAAACTAGTTCAGTAACCGTTTAATGGCGTAATAGGTGGGTTGAAAGATTTGCATGTGTCTGTTGTGTTTCTAGGATAACTCATTTAATGGCGTAATCAGTGTGATGAAAGATTTGAATGTGTTTGGATTTTTTTTTTTTTTCATTTCTCTAGAATAACTCATTTAATAACTGTTTAATGGCAAAATAGGTTGGTTAAAAGATTTGAACTTTTGACATGATACTTGAATTTTTTTTTTGGGTTTTTTCAGATATCATAGATTTATATTATAATAAATTTTAAAATATTTTCTTATATACCCTTAGATTTTTCTGGTTCCCACTCCCAATAGGCTATTCGGTAGCGATATTCCCCAAGGCCCTACCAGACAGCCAAAACGCGTAACCCTGAGCAATCATATTCCCATTTGAGACGCTATTGACTGAGATCACATGCCCAATGTGCCTTGGGCCAAGCACCATGGCACGAAGCTTGGGCCCACGGCTTTGTGGGCTTGGGGCCTTACCTCGTACAAGGGGTTCGGCTAAGAACCGTATCATAGGGCCGAGGTCGAAGGCCTAAAGGGTTCAGAGATCTCGTACCGTACAGTCATATATCCAATAGTCATATATATTACTTATATATGACTATTATTAAGCCAAATGATATAGTTTAATGAATTTTATTTATTAAAATATTTCAAAAAAGAAAATTATAATAAAGTGATCAGAATGGTTATCGAGGAAAAAATAATTCACATTTTGGGTTTTTATGTAAATAAACAAATATATTTATATATTTATAATTTTATAAATCATGAAACTTCTCCACTCCCAAGTCCAGCAACCTACCCACGTGATACCACATTCCAATGCTTTTACCTTTTTATATTTCCAAGTCTCATTTAGTCATCTCACTATACCAGTTGGAAAACTCTACAGACTTATTACAAAGTACAGATGCAAGCCTTCAAGAACCAAGAGGAATGCTTCTTCGTCCGTCCCAACCCTTGGCTGAATTCTTTCTTCTACTTTTTTTTTTTCCTCACAAATCATTTAGTAGCAAATTTGAAGTTTTATGTTTGATCATTGATGTGAGGAAAAATAAACACGGGACGAAATTAAAAACATTGATTTGAAAACACGGAGTGTTTCGCTACTGCCACTACGACGTCAAGGTAGAGTTGAGGAAGAAGGAGACGATAGAGTTTGTGGAGCAAAGGAGTAGGACTTTCTTTTTAAAACAAATTAAAGGAAGTTGATGTAGAGAATCGTGTTTGAAGGAAGAGATGGGTAGAGAAGAGAGAGTAGAGAAGATTTTCAGAATTGAGGAAAAAATTTCGGGTTTTAGCCTTTTTTTTTTTTTTTTTTAACTAAAATTTTCTGGTTAGAAATAGTTTTTTTTTTTTTTTTTTTTTTAACTAAAATTTTTTGGTTAGAAATAGTGTGTGTGTGTGTGTGGGGTAGGTTTTGATTCTTGGAGATCTCTGTTGGTCTGTGGGTATGGTGTCTTTGACGTGGGCCTGAGGAAGGAGATTTGCCTTGGGTCTGAACGTTGCGGGAGCTGGTAGAGGAGGAGCGTTGGGTTGGGGGAGCTGGTAAAAGGAGCTTAAGGTCTGCATTTTGGAGAAAGAGAAGGCAGAGGGTCCGTTTGGATAGAGCTTATTTTGCTGAAAATTGAAAACTGAAAACACTGTAGCAAATAAGTAAAAAACGTGGGCGGATTAATTTTGCGTCTGAGCATTGTAGCTTAGCTGAAAACGTGTTTTGCTTTTTTTTTTTTTTTTTTTTTTTTTTTTTTTTTTGCTCTTTCTCTTCTATTAACTCCTCACCCACCCCACCTTAATCCTGTGTCCAGAGAGTTCCACGCCCACCTACATCAGTTCTCAGCGACGCCAACGAAGAGCCGAGGAAGACAACCTAGTCTGACGCCGGCGAAGATCGGGTTCCCTCGGTGGTGGTGGATGGGTTGATCGGCGGTGGGTTGATTTGTTTAAAAGTTTGATTGGTTGATCGGTTGTTGGGTTTGATTTTTTTGATGGATTGATCGGCGGTGGGTTGATCGGGTTCCCTGGGTTTGATTTGTTCGATGGGTTGATCGGCGGTGGGTTGATCAGGTTCCCTGGGTTTGATTTGTTTGATGGGTTGATCGGCGGTGGGTTGGTCGGTTCCGTTTGCTGGGGTTGATCGGTTGCTGGGTTTGATTTGTTTGATGGGTTGATCCGTTGCTGGGTTTCACATCGGTCCGTTTGGATGGTTTTGGTTTTACTGTTTTGATCTTCTATTTTGATGGGTTTGATTCGCATGCTGTTTTGATTCGTATGGGTTTGATTCGCATGCTGTTTTGATCGGTTGCTGGTTGATTGGTGCGGTGTTGGTGGTGGTGCACGCCGCAGTGAGAAGAAAAGGAACAGTACAAGCAAAGGAAAAGTCTCGCGTTTCATCCGTTCTCAGACTTGCGTTTTTCTTCGTTACTGTTTGCGTGGGTCCCACCTTAATCCAAACGCAAACGCTGAAACGTTGGGTTCAAAACGCTATCCAAACATCACCAGAGCGTATATTGGAGTTGGGTTTATGTTTTTTATTTATTTAATATTTTGTTAAAGTAGGAAATTGTGAGAGTTTTAAAATATTCAGTTATATATATATATATATATATATATAGATGAAATAGTCAGACGCACATGGACTTCAAAATACCAAATCTAATCCCCATGATCCCAATGGTAGGAGGAGAGAGAAACATATGACTCACCAGACTTGCCCACTGCCTATTTTCCCGTTCTTAGCCCAAGACTTCTGCAATTGGTCCAAATTCACTTGCAAGACCGAGTCTTTCATGTTCTTCCCTCTCTCTCTCTCTGGTTTAGTTTACGATTCTTTGTTTCTTTGTTGGATTTCTTTCATTGATCTTACTGAAATTAACAAACCATTTGCCCATTACCTGTATGATTTAATGCTTCAATCTAAATCCTAACGGCTTTATTTAGCTTTTTTTTTTTTTTTTTTTTTATGGGAAGACTTGACTTTTATTCATTATTTGTAAAAGTGGAAACATCATGCAAGCTCAACGTGACTAGGACACTCCTCTAGCCATGCAACGTAATTTTCTATATTAGCTGCATATTGAGCCAACAAGTGCGCCAGCACGTTGGCCTGCCTTTTTGTATGGGAAAAAGCTATAGTTTTAAAAGCCTTGCATTGTGGATAGTTCCTGAGATAATATTTCGCACTGAAGACGACGCCTCACCCAGTCCTTGAAGCGCGTTGTGGGTACACAGAGAGTCTCCCTCCACCGTTACATCCCTTATCCCAACATCCAGAGTGAACTGAACCCCAACTTCCATTGGCATTGCCTTAACTTCTATCTCCAAAGCCCCTAAGGAAGAGCAAACTTCCGACTGAGTCCAGCAATCACCTTGCTTGCTAAATCACGTATTATCACATCGATACCCACCTGCTTCTGTTTGGCAAATACTGCACCATCAACATTCACTTTGTAATGGCCTGGTTGTGGAGGATTTCATCTTATATCATCTGGATGCTGTTTTTGAGGGGCCAGTGGACGCTCATTCGCTCATTAGCTTGGTTTAGTAAAAGATGGGTTTATTGTATTCTTCTTAATATTTGTTCTCCATCTAACTCCGTTAAAAAAAAGTGGTTCAATTGATTTAATCCTCTTATATATCCTCCACCAGCTGCAACTTGCTAGATGTACTTTTTTATATTACAAAATGACCAAAGCTTAAAATTTATTATATAAAAAAATAATTACAAATTACTTACTTTACTACTTGTAGTTTGGCCAAATTTCACCTTGTCTACTTATAGTTTGGCTAAATTTCATTTCTCATCATACCTAATGGCTGAAGTCCCAGCGTACCTCATCTTAAGTGCTTTCGACATCTCTTGAGGCATTTGATACTCCTCTAACTCACCAATCACATCATTGTGCATGTATTGCGTAATATTATAAAGTGTGTGCTTTGATTTTTCTTAAGCCAACTCTCGAAGGCAATAAATTCATGATGATATTGTTCGATATCACCTTGATTAGGGTCAGCTAATTAATGGGTTAGGGTCTTCAAGACCTCGATCGTGTTCATTTAGGACATCTTGGAATTTATGATGCTAGATTTCATAATCGTTCCCATCCAATTTATTTCCCATATTCAAATTAACAAGGATTCCTTTTGAAGCCATATAACTACAAAAATTGTGCAAAGAATATACAAACACGATCTAAAAATGTTTTGCCCACATCAATCTAATTTAAATTAAATTAAATAATTTATCCCTTATTGCAAAATAAAAAAATTCGCAAAGTTTCCTAATCATCTCTCCAATTTCCATTACTATTATCCATTATTAAGTTTAATTTATATTTCACATGAAATTAAGTATAATGTGACCTATTTAGATCACTCAACTAATTAAAACATATATATGGATGAACATTTGAACAGCCACTAAATTAACTAGAGGAGATTCTTTCTTTCACCATTTGGAAGAAGTAAACTTAAAATAATTTTATTTTTACCTTTGCATAAAATGTGTACCTGATCATCAGATCACACATTCATACATTTTCTCTAATTTATCAACTAAAAAACAAGTCAAGCATTTAACATCACTAGCTAATTAAGAACAAATTTACATTAGGAACAACTGAGCTCATGTTTTGTTTATGAAGTCTTTAGCTATTTCCACAAGATTATTTGCCGTCTCCCTGTCTATAAGCTCGATGGCATGGAAACCAATGTCACTAAACTGTGCTTCGATCTGGACTTGATGCTTCACCAACATGGTTACAAACTCCTGTTGCCGATCGATGATGGCGTCCCCGCAGAACCCAATCACAAGGCACTTACCAAGCTTGCTAATGGCGCTTGTGTGAGGACCCTCCACCATTGGATTACAATACCAAATGTCCCTATCTACACCTTCTGGCAACGAGAGCTCCCAGAACATATCTTGTACACACAAGGGCAACGCCGGGTCCTCAATGCTTTGCATCTCTGAGTTAGTCCTTTCCATGCCACCAAACATGGGTTGGCACATTATATTCCCAGCAATTCTCAACGGCTCTAACTCCATACTCGTTGCTTCTAACGCAGTGAAAAATACCATGTTGCCACCATTGCTACTTCCATGTAGATAACACCTCGAAATATCTCCATATTCTCTAATCCATTGCTCACCATTTGGATCCAAAGCTTGTTTTCTAACCCAGAGAACCGCATCCATTGCGTCCTCATATTGAACCGGCAGCCTATTCTCTGGGGCAATGCGATAATCAACATTGACAACAATGGCATGAACTTCTTGTGTGAGCGCTGAGCATTGTGAATGGACAATGTTAGTGTCCCAGTTGGTTAAGATCCATCCAGAACCCGCAAAGAAAATTATGATGGGAATTCTTGTATCATCATTTGAAGAACACAGTTTGGAAGTTGGCATGTAGATTCGAACTCGGGTTTTGTTTTTTGGATTGAGAGTGAGATCTTTGGAGACCACAGGTTCACTATGAGAGGCCACAAGGTTTGCCTTGATCCTTGGGAGGTTTATGTATCGAGTGATAGTGCCATCAGGGTTGCGACCAATTCTGAACTGGTCATATGGGTCTATATCAGACTCTGTGAACAACATAATCTACAAGTGAAAGATGTTGTCAGTTTTTTTTTTGTTATACTTATTTCTGGCAACTAATTTAGAACAGTTTAGTGTTTTCTGCGTCGAATAATAAAATTTTCATGCAAGTGCAAGAAATTTTTGTTGTTGAAATTTTATTGTTAAGAAAAGATAATGGTGGTGAAGTTGGATATATATTACAGAAACATGTGAAAATCCAGGTTTGCAACTACGAAAAATATGGTATTTTGAAGTTTGAACTTTGAAACCGGTTCAACAACAACATCTGGTGTGTGAGTCTTATTTAAGGGTGACAGATCCTATGGTATTGTGGTTTCAAAAGTCCAAGATTTGTAAAATTATGAATTTTGAATTTGGCAAATTACTAACGGATGGAGTAAAATTTTCAGGTAGTTTAGGGAAGCTTTTGGCTCAATAATAGGGTCAAATTTTAAAAGAAGAGTCAAGGATTTAGGAGAACATGAGAGGGGAAAATAAAAATAATTTGGTTAGTTTTAAATTTAATAAGAAAAAGTCTAGTGATACAACATAATGTCATGATATTTTACAATTCTATTGTTTTTAAGCTGTCATGAGTCTTAATATAATTTATTATATTTTATTTTGACCTATAGTCGGTTGATACCTTACTTATTATGAAGATATTGAAACATTTTGTTGTGTTTTTAAAATAACTTATTTGGTAATTGTTTAATAACATAATAGCATTCTGCTTGTTTCGTTAAAAAACCTTCTGTACAGATAGTTTTCCACATTTTTCAATGTTTGATAGTATAAAAAAATAAATTGGTCAACGACAAACTATCTTTAGTAAATGAAAAACTCTAACAAAAATAAGGTTTATTTTTTATAGGTTGTATTCTAAAAAAAAAATATTGGAAAACAATCTCTCTCTTGTGCAACGTATAACTCTTATAACTCTCTTACTTCTTCTCTTCCCTTTATTATTATTTTTTTTCTCTCTTCTTACACCCTCATTGTCACTCCGTCTAGTCTCTTCTTTTCCCACGTATTTCTCCCTATTTGTCTCTCTTCTCTCTTTTCTCTCGGTTTCCCTTCCCCTCTGTAACAAAGTTCTTTGAACTTTGACCTATATTTTCTTTTTTCTCTAAACAATTTTTGGGTTGATGGATTCCCATATGGACAACTGCAGAAGTTCATTCTAATTCGCAAATAAAAGTGCAACAAAAGAGAAAAGAAAAAAAAAAAAAAACAGAAAAAATGAAAAAAGTAAAAGACGAAAATTTGCCAACATAGTGCTATATGGCTAATTACTTTTACATAGGGCAATCTATACAATAAATTAATAATGTTGTTGCAAATAATAGCATAATAAATGATAATTTATTTTTAGGGGAATTGCATTTTGTCGCTTATCATATTTATATTATAAAGTGGATTACAATGTTTTTCTCAAACTTCAACCTAAGCCATTGATTTCTTTAAACTATTGTATCAATTGCAATATATTCCCTTGTCCTGTGTATGGGCTAACATTGCAGATATATTTTGCAGAAATGTTTTTGAGTAATTTGTAATTGTTTTTTGTCCTACAAAGCGATCGATTTATATTTCCTATGTACCTTATTTGTCTTACTATATATATATATATATATAAAGTAAGATGAATGGTAGAGATCATGAAAATTGGACAACTAATTTTAATTGTATTTAATTTTGATTGTATCTATTGTCAAAATTTTAGTTTGAAAATCAAATTCATTCTTTTTTTTAAAAAAAATTGATTACATTAGTTGGGTTTACACAAATCACTTGTTATACATGTTTTAAATTATACAAGAAATTAATGTTATAAAAATTTTGTGCATACCAAACACTAGAAAATACTTTCAAGCTCATTTTCAAAATTGTTACCAAAACACTGAAAAAAGATATACCAAAAATGCTTTTTAGAAAATAAACTAGTTTTTAGAAAATGTTAATATTGAAACCAACAGAGCGTAGGTGTGTTGAAATATTTGGATATATTTTAACTTTTGTTGTGTAACTAGAGGAACTAATTTAGTAACCATATAATGGCATAATAGGTGGATTGAAAGATTTGAATGTATTTCTAAGATAACTCATTCACTAACCATTTAGTAACATAATAGGTGTGTTGAAAGATTTGAATGTATTTGAACTTTTTTTGTGTCTTTAGGTAACTGTTTAATGGCGTAATAGGTAAGTTGAAAGATTTGAATGTGTTTGAACTCTGGAATGGTATTTGAATTTTTTTCGTATTGTTCAAATATCATAGATTTCTATTACAATAAATTTTAACATTTCCTTATATGCTCTTTGATTTTTTTTTTAGTTTAAAATATTTTGTCCCCTTTAAGGATTATATATTGGTTTGGTTTTACAATTGGAGATTCCAATGTACTATTGATTATGCATATTATTATTTGACTAATATTTTTCTGACTTTTTGTTTCACAAACCAGTAGCCATTTTTCTCTTTTAAACTTTTTGGTTGTAAAATTCTCTAATCTCATGGTTTAATTCATTGTGCTTCCTAGGAATGGTAGATTTGGTATTTGAAATTGTCTTGCAAGTATTAGTTCACTGTGATTCATTGTAGCTCCTAGGAATAGCGGACTTGCTATTTGAAATTGTCATGTAAGTTTTAATTGCTTAAAATCAGATTCTTTTTTTTTAAGTCTCTCATAACAGGGAAGTACACACGAGTGATTTGAAGAAACTAATTTTTAAAAATTTTATGGAATATTGGACACTTTATCCTTAAATATACTACGTTATTTAAGTTTGAATATATATAGTATAAGTATGATAACTAAGTTTATGTTGGATGCAAAATTCGTTAATATGTAAAACGATCTCGCATATTGCGCTGGTTAAACACTAATATATATAAAACTAAAACCTCTGAAATTCTCACAACTTTTCACATCAGCACAATATTTAAATAAAATTATCATTTTATTTAAATAAAATTATTTTTGTTTAGTCCAAAGTTAACAATGAGTGAAACTCTATCTCTCTAATAAGTCCAACTTAAACTCAAACTCATCATCTTTTTTTAAACAAAATTATTTTTGTTTAATCCAAACTTAATAAAGAGTAAAACTCTATCTCTCTAACAAGTCTAACTTAAACTTAAACTCAAACTCAAACTCAAACGTTGATATTATTATTATTATTATTATTATTATTATTACCTCTCTACTTAACTAACATGATGTGATATTTTATGATAGGGTGCAAACTTATAGCCATGGATTATTCTTTTAAATGTAACCCAATCTTTTTCTTATATTTTTCTATTTTTTTAGTCATATATATTTTGTTTTGTTTCAATAATTTCTATGCTGTGAATCATTTGATTCTTTAATATTTTTTGGTCTTTTAAAAGTTTTAATATCTGAATTTTTTAAGTTATTTTTTACAATATCTATAATTTTCTGTCAAATTTTTTGTAAGTCATTGCACGTTTAAGCAATGCATCCTTCATCAAATTGTAACATAAATTGAAATCATACAAGAGCAAATCATGTAATGGTGTAGTTTCTTAATCAATTTAAAATTTATAAAATTATTTACTCTATCTCACAGATAGATAGGTTCCCGTGCATAACACGGGTTAGTGACTAATGTATTTATAGAGTGCAATTTGTACTAATTTAATCAAGTTATTTTTTTTCTTATGTAAAATAGATGGATGTGTAATAAATTAACATAAGAGATTAAATTTTGTAAGGACGTGGTGCATAACTCATATTTTACCCCTCTAATCCCAACATGTCACACCATCTTATTATATATTTAAAAAAAAGCACAATCATACCCAATCAATTCTAATACTCATAATTCAATAAAAAAAATTCTAATACCCATAAATAAATCCAATCAAATTAGGAGTTTATTGAGATGTTATTAGGTATAGTAAAATGTATTGAATTTTTAGTAAAATATTGATGTATCAATCTCTTATTGGATGGTGTAAAACATGTGTTTTACACCCCCATACTTACATAATTCAGACTCTTAATATTATGAAACATGCACTACTTTTATAGTCATCTTATTCAATGTCAATAAATCAAATTCGTCTAAAGATAATTGCCCTCTAGAGATATTATTTTGAATAATCCAATAGATTAATTTCTTATTATACTTCCATTCCTAGATATTGTAATATGGTGACTCAAGAATTAGTTCTGTATGCTAAGGAGACAAAGAAACCCTCGGTTTGGCTCAAGAACATACCTTCTATTCTCTTTACCATAGTAAACTCTGATTCATTATAAATACAATCTATCATTTTGGGCGAAAAATAAAAATAAAACTTTGAAACAAGGCAATCATGCACCTCATAGGCGCAGTTTCCACAATTACTGAATTACCTTCCCTTGTGAGGCCAATCCTAGTCCAAATTTAATATAAGCTTGACAATAAAAGCGAACAATAGCTCACAAGCCTTTAATCCAATGACTTCCTTGCAACCCTCATCCGAAAACATGGTTTTCAAACCCGGACCGTTCATTGAACCGTAAAAAGGAGAGGTTCAAGGTTTTTGAGGTCGAACCGAGGTCGAACCGGGGTCGAACCGTGATGACGTCATAATTAATTTAATAATTATTTTAAATATATATAAAAATATTAAATTAGTAAAAAAAATAAAAATTAACTAAAATAGACTAATTAAAACTATAAATCCATATTTTAACTATGTCTAATATATCTATATTCATCTCAAACCCAAATATAAAATATCTATCCAATAATAATAATAAATATTTTTTTATTAAAAAGGTTAAAAGTATCAGATTGCCTTTCTAATAACAATTTATTACTTAAAATATATTGTGAAAATATTGTGGTAGTATTTCATAATTTATTACTTAAAATATAGATATTGTGAAAATATTGAGGTAGTATTTCATAATTTCATAACTATTTTTTTATTAAAAAGACTAATAACAATTTATTACTTAAAATATATTGTGAAAATATTGTGGTAGTATTTCATAATTTCCATTTCTTAATATTAAATACCACACTTTGATTCTTAAAAAAAAAAAAAAAAACCACACGTATGAATCAAAACTTAAAACATTCCACCACACAATAATAATAAAACATAAAACTTAAAACATAAAACTTAAAACCACACATTTACCAGAGGGAGAGAGAGAGAGAGAGAGAGAGAGAGAGAGAGAGAGAGAGAGAGAGAGAGAGAGAGAGAGAGAGAGAGAGAGAGAGAGAGAGAGAGAGAGAGAGAGAGAGTGGAGATGAGGTGCGCCGGTGGAGATCGATGTTGCTGGTGGAGATCGGAGGCTGAAAGAGCAAAACTAGATCGAGGTCGAGCGCTGATCGGCGTTCCCCATGGGTCAGATCGGAGGAGATCGAGCGCTGATCGGCGTTCCCATGGGTCAGATCGGAGGAGATCGAGGCACTGAACCACCGACTGGGTCAGAATCGTCAGATCGGGTTGTTCTTCTTCTTGTTCTTCTTTTTTTTTTTTTTTTTTTCAATATTTGGTTGTTCTGATCCAAATTTATTGTAAGAACTGGTATTTGTTTTGTGTGATCTGATTTATATTATATTTGTTGTCCGATTTGATTTTTTTTTTACCATTTCGTTTGGATTTTGTTCACCCGCGAGAACCGCGACAACTATTCACGGTTCACGGACCCGTGAGGTCCGACCGCGGTTCTCACGGGTCCTTGCATTTTACACGGTGAGAGGTTCTTGAGGCTTAAAGAACCGCAAAATGGAGCGGTTCGAGGTTTTTTCGGTCGGACCGTACGGTCCGGTCCGGGTTTCACAACCATGTCTGAAAATAAAACTTGCGCGTGAGGGCAAGTTACAGTCTACAGAATATTCTATTGGCCCACATAAACAAAAAACTGAAAATGACCACCTTTTTTTTAACCCAATCCACAAAACAATAAGATTTATCACTGACATAAAAATACTTTTTCACCATTTTTTTTGTGGTTAAACACACTGAATATATGCCACTACCCAACAACCAATCTATTACAAAATAGCTCTTCTTTGCCAAAAGCTAGCAGATTATCTATCACAGGCGGTGGTTCATACAAAATAAAGAAGTCAGTAAGCTGAATCACTCTCGTCTTAGCGAGCATGTCAGCACATCTATTAGCTTTCCTAAAAATATGAGTCATTGTGCAATTAGGGAAGGCTCTGATCAGGTTCCTGCAATCATTCAATAAGGAGTTTTAACATGAGATTAACAAAGGAAGGGTTAGTAAGTAAATGTACAAGAACATCAACATCTAGTTCTATATTAATATTTTTTTCACCAATTAACATGATTGAATAATGTTAGGGACGGACTCACACACCCAAATCCACAACATATTTTGTTGTGATTTATTTATAATAAAATATTTTCAAGGGCATGGTAAACAAGATGTTACTCTAATTTCAATTTACAACTTTAGCAAGTTGTGAAAAGGACAATGAAAATTTTTATATCACAATCAACTCAAATGGATTAAGCATTCAGTAATGTAATCAAACACTAATAGTCTAATACACATCAATGTTATCAATTCTGTTCTAACCAAAAAATTCTGTTATGGTTTATTAATTGGTACAAATCACTCATATGTTTCATCTCTGCCTAAATTCTAGTTTATTCTAATTTGTTCCGTTAAATTTCGGCCGTATGTGAACAAAACATTAAGCTTTTTTCTTGGCTCAAGTTTCTAATTTTATTCTTAGAATATGGAATTTGGATTTGATTCTTTTATTTGATATCACTGTCAAGAGAAATTGGAGCAATTTGAGTTATTCATCATAAATATTTTCTTGATTTGTTATTTGAAATTTGGTGTATTAGGCTAAACTATAAATTCATTCTAAAATTAATGTCCTTATTATATATATATATATATATATATATATATATATGGTAGTATTAAAAATGTATGATTTGGTTTTGCATAGATAATTTGATATGTTAGACAACTTTTTGATGAATTATTTTGTGTTATTAGAGGTAACTATGAAATGGTAAGTCAAAATTAACTAATATTAAGATGTTTCGTTTTAATATACAAACCGTAAGAATGTCAATTTTGATACATGCCATTTAGACATTATAAAAGGAGATCCTACAAAATAAATAAAAATAATACAGTTAGATTTTTTTTGTGTGAGTGAAATATAATACAGTTAGATTTAAACCTAAACCTTAAGGATGTATGTAATTAACGTCTACCAATTCCAAGTATACTCTTTTTCTCTCTTTTAAATAATAAGAATTTTTTAAAGATAATTTTTTCAATTAAATATATAATTATGTAAGTGTATGGCAGGACCCATCTATTTGTGAAAAAGAAAGAGTATACTTCCGAAATACACAATAATTTTTCCTTAAAAAAGATACGTTCTTTCCATGCAAAGATATTGTGCAGTGAAGTTATAGAACAAAGAGCATCATTGTTTTTTTATTTTTATTGAAACTCCAGAAAAAGGAAACTAATTAAACACGTATATATGTATATATAGGAGACTTGAGATTTATTCAGGCCATGCTATTCTTAGACATGGCAAAACGGGCGGGCCGGGTCGGGTTCGGGTCGGGTCAATCGGGTTACGGGTCAAACGGGTCACGGGTCAAAAACGGGTCATCTTAAGGGGTTAAAAACAGGTTCGGGTCAATCGGGTTGCGGGTCGGGTCGAGTTGACCCGTATTGACCCGTATTTTTCACATGAATTTTTTTATATAAATAAAACATGTATTTGTCATTTGAAATGTTATGCAACAAATTATTTTATGTAAAATGCATTATTTTAACTTCACAACTTATATCAAGAATGAATTCAGTTAAACTTTTTTTTTTTTAATAGAAAAATTCAGTTAAACTTATTAAATAATTTTAAAATTATACAAATAAGGAGTTTTAACATGAGATTAACAAAGGAAGGGTTAGTAAGTAAATGTACAAGAACTACATTGCTATCTAAAACAAAATAACACAAACATAAGGAAAACAAATACACGTTTTATTTCTACACAATATCAACATTCCAAAATATAAAACAAAATTACAAATTACTTATTGGATAACTCATTTGATAAATAATAAAAACATATAAGAAATTTACAATCTTGAAAATTAATTTTATAATCTATTATCAATTGTGGTTGACACTCTATTTCAATTTGAGATATACATTAAAATTTGATTGCTTACTTATTTATACATGGTCTCTTTTATGAATATCATATCATTGTTAAGCAACACACACTTTAGGAAATATTATAATTTATTTTGAAAAGCCGTTTATTTTGGACATAAATTGTTAAAAAATGTGTCTAAGCATTCATAATTTATGCTAATTTGATGCTTTGGCTTCACTATTTTTACACTTGTAATTGTTTCTCACACATGTTTACAATTTTAAATCTATATTTTTAACTCTACTGTAACCATATTATCTTGGCATGTACTTTACTATTTAATATCTAAAAATCTTTACTCATTAGATGTTTCGTTTTTAATATACAAACCGTTTTAAGAATGTCAATTTTGATACATGCCATTTAGACATTATAAACAGAATACTCAACTTTTTATCTTTCAATTAATTTGCATATGTAAATGTATCAATTGTTTCCTTAAAACTCACAATAAACAATTAAACTACTATTGTTTTAATTTTACTTTTTTTTATCCAAAAAAAAAAAAAAGTTTTAAAAAAGTGATTCGGGTTCGGCTCGGGTCGGGTTGGGTTGACCCGCAAAAAACTCGAAAAATTTGGGTTGGGTCACGGGTCAACCCGTTTTTGTTTTGGGTCAAAAAAATTGGGTTCGGGTCAAGTATTTTTCGGGTCGAGTCGGGTCGGGTCAGAAAATTTTGACCCGTTTTGCCATGTCTAGCTATTCTCCGTCTCCACCCTTAATAATAAGACTGTCACACTCTGCCCTTTGGGACACAAAACACCACAAGCAGCAAACGTAATACAGGGACATAATACACAGAACAAGCAGCACAATCTTTTTCTTGAAGCTCTAAATGATGTGGAGCCTTACATAGTATGTTGGTTACCAACGTCACTGTCACTAATGCCGATTCCACAGCTTGAATTAATTCCACAATCGCCTAGTTTAACAATGAGTACAACAATGAAGATTAGAATTTTCCCTCAAAGGGAGATCATGCATATTTAAAGAATTATAGCTTAATTTAAATTCATTCTACGATGCGTATTTAGTGTTAGTTAAAATAAGGTAGCATAGTCTGAGTTTGAGGTGTTTCACAGGTGTGAGGGCAAGGTTGCCTACGATTGAAGTCTCAGGTCCAAGCCTATTCTTGGACCCATTGTACCATCCCTTGCATAAATATGGGCCTAGTAATCGACTTTGTTTGTGACTTTCTCTATCGGACTTTTTGTTATGCAATGTGTTTCCGTATAGCTTTATTTAGTTTGTATTATATGGTTTGTATGCAGTTATAATGTTTTAATGTTGAATAACTCAAGTCATAATTAAAAACCAAAAACAATGTATTTGATATTTGACGTTAGCAGCTTTGCTTATTTTATAACGTGTTATTGTTGTAAATCTCTGCAACTTTCAGTATCTGTTCAACTGAAAAATGAAATAAAGAGTCAATAGATAAACATTGCTAATGTTACATAAAGCAGAAGCTTTCATAAATCTTATACGCGCGCGCGCGCGCACACACACACACATATATATATATATATATAGAGGATCCGGTTAATTCCTGAGAAATATTTTCTCGGGAATTGAAAAAGTTGTCAAAACTTTTGCAATTCTCAAAAAAATATTTCTAAAAATGATTGCTTAATATATGCCCTAAGGTCACACATTAGTAAAATCCATATATATATATATATATATACAAACAGTTGTTTCATATGTTGGAAATTGACTGATGTCTACTACACGTTTTGTGGTAATAAAACAGATAAATAGATAAAATAAACATTTGTAATACAAATTAGGAACTTAGAAGCTTAGCAAATTTCGAATTACAAAAGAAAATAACTTTACCCTAGTAATGCATCAAGCCACACATATATGGTTTGCTTATTGTCATTAGGAACTGGGATGCCTCAATACACTGATGCTCGGGAAGCAGAAAAAAATCTCTTAAGCCACTTTTGATCCAGCTTTGCACTTTCAAGCAAAAAAGATTATGGAAGTGATTAATAGAAAATTCCATATAGCAAGATACAAAAAGAGAAAAATGGTTAGGTAGGAGCCTGAGATTAAGAGGGAAACACTAGTCTAGAAGAAAAACGAAGGTTGTTGAGTGAGTCTGATTGTCTAGGTCTCTAAGAGCATCCACAATGGGCTTGCAATATGCCAAATGCAAGCCCCATTTGGCATACAAGCCCAAGAAACACTCAACAACTGGACATGCTAAATCTGAAATTGCCAAATTTTTTTGGCATAATGCTACAGTACCATCTCAAAGGTGAGATGGTACTGTAGCACTATGCCAAATAACAATAATATATTTTATTAAGTTTGGAGCCCTTTTCTCTCTCTCTCTCTCTCTATCTCTCTTTACCCGGGAAAAGATCGTCTCTCTCTCTCTATTGCCATTGAAGCCCAAGTGAAGCTCTGCCTCTGCCTCCGATTCAGCCTCACCCTCACCCTCACCCATACCGATTCTCTGCCTCCGATTCAGCCTCACCCAACACCAAGCCTTTCCATCGTCTCTCTCTCTTTCTCTCTCTGTCGCCATTGAAGCCCAAGGGAGGCTCTGCCTCTGCCTCTGCCTCCGATTCAGCCTCACCCTCACCCTCACCCATACCGATTCTCTGCCTCCGATTCAGCCTCACCCAACACCAAGCCTCTCCATCGTCTCTCTCTCTCTCTGTCGCCATTGAAGCCCAAGGGAGGCTCTGCCTCTGCCTCCGATTCAGCCTCACCCTCACCCTCACTGCCTCTGCCTCCGATTCAGCCTCACCCTCACCCTCACCCATACCGATTCTCTGCCTCCGATTCAGCCTCACCCTCACCCTCACCCAACACCAAGCCTCTGCCTCCGATTCATCCTCATCCTCACCCTCACCCATACCCATACCGATTCACCCTCACCCAAAGCCTCTGCCGATTCACCCTGACCTATACCGATTCATCCTCACCCTCACTCACACCGATTCACCCTCACCCAACACCAAGCCTCTGCCGATTGACCCTCACCCATACCGACTCACTCATCTCATAAACCCAACACTCTAGATACCCAATTAAGTTTTCACTCCATCACTCTCTCTTCAAACCGAGATTCTCAAGGGTTCTCAAAGGTTTGTGGGTTTGGATACTACCTTGCTCAAAACGAAGCTCCGTCGGTCTCTCAAGGCAAATTAAAATCAAAAGGTGGGTTTTGATCAATGTGAAAATTTTTTTGTGTTTGTGTTTCTTTTCTTTTCTATTCTTTTCTATTCTATTCAGCTTGTGTTTGTGTTTGGGTTTTGATGAAAGAATTGTTGTTGATGTTTGCAGAGGTGGGATTCAGCTTCATCACGAGGGGTTTTCGCACTCTGTTGAATTAGCATTTTCAGAAAGTTTGCTCAGGTTCAACTTCAATTACCAAAATCCCAATTTTATTAGATAATCGGTGTTCTTGTTTACTGATTTTTTCTTCAACAAATTAACATGTATGCAAAGGTTCTGTTAGTGGTTTTTGTTGTGTTCAACTCTATGGATTTATTTGATTTCCATGGGTACATTTGCTGCTGTATATTTTGAATTATATTGAATTATAACTGCTGTATATTTTGAGTTATATTTGCTGCTGTATTCTATTAATATTTAGCTGTGTAAAGGGCTAGTATTTCTGAGTTATATTGAGTTATATTTGCAGATATATTATGCAGATATGTTGTGTGCAACTCTGGTAGATTTGGTTAAGTTTATGTTTCTAATTGTAGTAATCACTTATCACAAATACTTGAACTGTTTGACTTTGTGAGTTGGCTCTAATTGACTTCATACACTAACTGTCACTATTCCATATTTAAAAGGAATGGATACACAAGAAGACATAACACGATATGCTAATATCTTACAAATGGATTCTGATTTTGTGGCACCATTTTTAAGTGGGTCTCAAAATACTTCAATCCCCATCCAAGAATCTTTTCCGGCTGTTGAAGTTGTCACCTCTAATCCAACAAAACGTGGTGGCAACTTCAGTGTAGATGAGGACAACCTCCTCGTCTCTGCGTGGCTTAACATTAGCATGGATGCCGTGCAAGGTACTGACCAAAGGGTTGAAAAATTTTGGGAGAAAATTTGGCAATACTTTTGCGAGAACAATACCTACGGAACCAATCGTTCTCCTTCCTCCCTCCAAAGTCGATGGGGAAATATTAATAGGGAGACAAGTAGGTTTGCTGGGTTTATGGCTAAAGTTGAAAATCGGAATAAAAGTGGTGGGACTGAGGAGGACAAGGTATTAATTATATACCTTGTGTCACAATATTAATTTCCAAATAGTTTCAAGACACTAATTATTTTATTTTATTTTTTAAAAATTTAGTTGAAAGATGCAAAGGAGCTATATAAAGCTTCACCAACTCCTCCAACCGGCAAAAAACAAGCTTTTGCATTTGAACATTGTTGGGTTGTGTTGAAGAACCAACCAAAGTGGAGTATGCCTAAGGAAAGATCAAAAGGGCTCTCGCAAACTCCAAGTTCCATTGATCAAGTTGGTAGTAATGATGATGACACAATGGGGCTAGAGAGACCAATTGGCAAAAAAGCTGAAAAGGCTAAGCGAAAGAGAACAAATGATGATAAGGGTTTTGAGGATTATTTGGCAAAAAAATTGCAATATATTCAGGAATCACATTAACAATATAAAGAGACTCTTCGTATCAAAGCGGATAGGGTGCAAGTGGATGCGCAAAAAGCTGATTATTTGGTGAAAAAATTGCAATATATTCAGGAATCACATGAACAAAGAATTGATATTGAGAAGGAAAGGCTTCATCTTGAAAAGATTAGGGAGGCACAAAGAGTTGATATTGAGAAGGAAAGGCTTCATCTTGAAACGATGAGGGAGGCGCAAAGAGTTGATATTGAAAAGGAAAAGCTTCGTCTTGAAACTATTAGGGAGGAGGGAAGAATAATGACCATGGATACAAGTGGCATGAATGAAAAAGAAAGGCTTTATTTTGAAAATCTCAAGGATGAAATCCTTACAAGACAACATTTACATTAAATAGTTAGGTTTGACCGAAGGAGATGGTGTCTTCTCATAACCTTATTTTGGTAGTATATTATTTTAGAGTTGGGGTTGGGTATATGTAAATGATATTTTGTTTCAACCTTATTTGGATAGTGGCTTATTTTAAGTGTAGGTTTGGAACATGTAGATGATGTATTGTTCCAACTTGATCAATTGGCAATAGGTTATGCCACTTATGTAATCACATCATTTTGGCTTATATGAAAAACTGATGTCCTTTCTATGGTTGATGATGTATTTTTGCTTATAATAAGATTGATGAACTAAACTAGAAGTATCATATGTTGGTTTTTGGCAAAAAAACTGTACGTATATATGAGTTTAAGTATGAAAATTTTCCATTCAAATTGCTCATTCAGTAGCATCTTGCATATAGAGACCTTTGTGTTGTAGCTTGTTTTTGTCTTATTTGTTTCTGCCATATCTCTTAACAGCGTGCTAATTACACCTACAAATGAAACAATAATAAAAGGTCTCTGTTTTGTAGAGGTCCCTATTTTGTTTAGATTAATATAAATATTGTTTAGAATAATAAAAGGTCACCCTCTTAATGTCACTATTGCTCACATAAATTGACGTTATCATGTCCCTGCCATTTTTTTTTTTTTTTTCTGTTTTCTGACTAAAACCTTTTTTTATCATAATTGACTAAAACATATTTTATTTCATCTAGTTTTAAACACTTTTATTTCTTTTAATCAATTCTAAGGTTGGGTAGTACTAACTAGTAAAGGTTAGAAAAGGGTAATTACTTATCCTTTTAAAATGAGTATTTTTTAAGATCAAAGAATGAGGCTTTTGGGAATCTTTGAACTTTAAGATTACAGCCAATTGTATCTTCTTCCTAACTTTCATTAACTATCCATTAATGAAGTTCTTTTCTTTTATAACTTTGGAGAAAAAAAAAAAAAAAAACATTCTTGGCTGCATATAGGATATTCACAAATTGCAGAATTCTAAGGGGTAACAGCAGAATTATAACTTTGGACAAATTGTAGATTACAAACTGATTTGAAGTTCCAAAATAATAGCAGTTCAGAAGTCTAAGGGGTAAATTGCAGAATTTGAAACTTCAAGAACAAAACCAATAACAATTACAAAGTCTGCATACATGATTTGTACAAATATTTATGAAAGGAAAATTGTGAACAACTTCTATACTTAGCCTTCAATATAAATGTTTGATTGTAATCTATGCTTGCTTTGCAATAATAGTGATAAGTTTCCTAACATTGTTGTCTTCAAGGTTGTCTCTATGGGTAGCTCTCTTTTTCACAAATTGCTTTTTGACGACTCAGACGAGGATGAGATAATGAGGCGAGTTCTTAAGGCTTCAAAATCACAACGTAAACATCGTCGGTATATCGAACGGGATCGTTTGGCAGGCCATAAAAGACTTTATCTCGACTACTTTGCTGACACACCAGTATATCCTCCTAATTTGTTTCGGAGGAGATTTCGGATGAGTCGGTCTCTTTTTCTCCGTATTCAATCTAGGGTAGAAACTTATGAACCGTACTTTATCCAAAAGAGAGATAATGCCTAAAGACTCGGTTTATCGTCTCTTCAAAAGATAACAGCTGCACTTAGGATGCTTGCGTATGGAGTGGCAGCTGATTTTATGGATGAGTATGTGCGGATTGGAGAAACCACTGCAATAGACAGTCTAAAAAAATTTGTTAAAGCGGTGGTTGATATTTTCTCTAAGGAATATTTGAGGGCCCCAAACAACGAAGATATTGCTAGACTTTTAGCCAATGGAGAAAGACGTGAATTTCCAGGGATGCTAGGGAGCATTGATTGCATGCATTGGAAATGGAAAAATTGTCCAACTGCATGGAAAGGTCAGTACTCTGGTCACATTCGTGAGCCAACCATTGTTTTGGAAGCAGTGGCATCATTTGATCTTTGGATATGGCATGCATTTTTTGGATTACCTGGGTCAAATAATGACATTAATGTATTAGAACGGTCTCCTATATTTTCTGAGCTTGAACAAGGTCGTGCTCCTGCAGTTAATTACTCAATCAATGGCCATGGATATACAATGGGATACTACCTTACCAATGGCATATATCCGAAGTGGTCAACATTTGTTAAAACAATTCCATCTCCACGAGGACACAAACAAAAATTATTTGCAAAAGCCCAAGAGGCGAATAGAAAGGATGTAGAGCGTGCATTTGGAGTGCTTCAAGCAAGATTCGCAATTGTGCGTGGACCTGCAAAATTTTTCTATAGTGAAACGCTCCAAGACATCATGAAAGCATGTGTAATTCTTCATAATATGATTATTGAGGATGAGCGAGATGTAAATGAAGCTGTGGAATATGATTACGAACAGATTGATGACAATCTTACTGTACCACTGTCACGGGAGCGCACAAATGAATTTACGGAGTTCATTGAAACCCATCAACGTATTCGAGACCATGAAATTCATTCTCAACTCCAAGTAGACCTCGTTGAGCATTTATGGCAATTAGAAGGGGAGTTGTAGGAACTTAAGTGTGTTGAGTTATGCATGTGGGGTTTTATTGTAATTTGATATATGTACTAGTCTTCTAAAGGCAACATTGATAGTTATGTATGTGGATTGTATCGATATAAATGTATGTGGATTTTTAAAGTTGGTAGGTTGGGTACATTGATATTTGACAGGTTGCATGTATATATATGTATGTGGATTTTAAAAATTGGCAGGTTGAATTCATTAATATTTGGCAGGTTGTATGTATATATATGTATGTGGATTTTTTAAGTTGGCAGGTTGAGTACATTGATATTTGGCAGGTTGCATATATATGTATGTATGTGGATTTTTATGTTATGCAGAGCTAAATGAGATTTTTACCTTTTCTTTTTATGGGTCTCAATTTATGAGATGAGAAGAACCTATAGAACTGGGAACTAGAAAAATCTTTGTCTTGTATTTGAGAAGAAGATTCATTTGACATAATTCTCCCTACTCCTATATATGTAGAATTGCTGAATTTAGCTATGTTGACAATGTCCACTATGGCATCATGCTGGCTAATATCATAACATTTCCTAAGGGTTTTTAATATATATATACACAAATATCAGTCTCCTAAAAATAAAAATAAAATTTGTTGCTGTTGTTTTTCTGGTCATAGTTTCCCCAATTGTAACCTCATGCAAGGATCCCTTAGATTAGGATTGTGTGCCTCTATCTCAGATTAGGATTGATTTCCTCTTGCCTTTCTTCAATGATAAAGTGGGCTACTCCTTCCATTACAACTACATCTTGCAAGCTTTCCCAAGAACATTTGTTTGCTAAATGAGGTTTCAATGTGTTTCAGGGGAAAATTATCCTTAGAAAAAATTTTCAACAAAAACTTTTTTTTTCTCAGTATGTTAATTCGTTTTTCTTTTGAAGGTGTAAGTTAATTACTTATTTTCCTGTGCGCAAATTGGTCTACTATTATTGCTGCAGTCGGCTGCATATCATTTCATTCATGTGACATGCTTATTTAGTTTAAAATTGTTTGGCCTTTTCTTTTATTATTTGGAAATTTTATATTTGGTTTGGTAATGAAGGTGTTTCCTTTGGTGATGATAATACATACTTATCACCATGTTGCTATGATTGACAAAAGCCCCACAATGACCAACCATCTTTAAAAGTGATAATACATACTTATCACCATGTTGCTGTGATAATACATACTTATATTTGGAAATTTTATATTTGGTTTTATATGCAGATATGTATTTGGTAGGTTCTTTATCCAAAAAAAAAAAAAAAAAGTCAGGTTGTTCAAATAGTTGGAAAGTATCCAAATAGTGTGGCTTTGAAATAGTGTTCAAATGCTTGGAATAGTGTGGCTTTGAAAGTGAATCAGTTCATTGACCGTTGGAATAGTGTTGGTTGGAAAAAATATGGCTGTTGGAAAGAAATAATAAAGAAAGATTAAAAAATAATATTTTAATAAAAAGGTGAAATAATAGAATTGTGAGATGTTGGGTGTATTGTAAAATGGTATTATATAATTGATAAAGTAGCTTTTTGAGATGGTAAAATAGGATAAGATTTAGAATTCAGCTGTGGATGCTCTAAGAGTTGAAGTTGGAATTGGGTAGTCTAAACTCAAAGGAGGAGAAAAAGAGTGTAGGAAACAACTCAGTCTCAGACAAGACGTGTGTGGCTGAGATGAAAAGAGTAAAAAGAAAATATCTTATAAACCCAGACAGTGACTCAAACGGCATCCATTTACCAAATACCCATTTGTTTTTTTTTTTTTTTTTCCTTGGAAAAACTCAAGCCGCAAGACCAAGACTTAAAGAGACAAGACCTGAATGGGATTTGAGAGTTGAGACTACTCCCATGTCCACAATCCTCCTGACACGTGTTACCTTATAATATATATATATATATATATATATATATATATAATATATAATATACTCAGCAGTATGAACCCACTAACCCAGACAGCATTTTTTGTTTTAATATGTTTTTTTCAAAAAATGCAAGTGGAAGATACTAGTGACAAGACCACCCAAGAATCTTGTACTGACACACGTTAACTTACTTCTTTAATTCAAAATTTCTTTTTTGATAAGTACATTAGATGAACGTTAGGCCCCTTCTTAGAAGTCCATAAAAAATTTTTGATGACTACAACTCTGTTCGTGGATGAACGTTAGGCGGCCTCTTCTTAGAAAGTCTTCTTCTTCTTCTCTTTTTTTTTTTTTTTTTTTGTTTGTTTGTTTGTGCTGAATAGAATGTCTTCTTCTTCTTAATTCTTAAACATGTTAACATATATATATATATATATATATACACACACTATGCTCGGGTCGGTTCGGTCTTTGTCGGTGTGCACATCTTGGCGCCGATGGCCGCACCAGACCGGTTTTGTCTGCCGGTAAATCCTTGAACAGGCCTAGTAATTATCCTCTTTCCGCAGAACACGACTACAGGTGCATGGGGCAACAGTTGTTATCAAGCAATTCTTTCTCATCCTGTAGATTCATAGAGCTAAAGACATTACACTATTGTGGTACACATACAAAACCTCTCTCAAACAAAACGACCACAACAAATAAAAGGAATTCCACATAAAGAGTAATCTCAACAAGTTCTTGTAAATATCGAAGGAGATACCCTACATAAACACTAGCACCTACAAAAATAAAAGAACTCACTTTTTATCAAATGCTCAATTATAGATAATGCAATAACCCCATCACTAATCCAAAAGTATGTATGTGAATATAAAAACAATAAGCAGATAATTAGGGAAATTAAATTTAGATAATGTTGCTACATCCACACTTACAAGTTCAAATGCAAATATATATTTCCTGATACTCCTCGCAGTAGAACAAATAAACGGTCAGATCTGCTTTAGGTCTCAACGGTGTCCCACCTCCAGTCAAAATCCGACGGACCAGATTTCCGTTATAAGCAGCAGCGTTTGGAATCGACGCGCCTACTTCGTTTTCGTCTCCTTTAGAAGGCCATCCCGTTTCCGTCACAACAACCTTAATATCAAAGCTGACAAAACGGCGTCGATTTGAGCGTCGAATAAGCTAAAATATCTTAACCCGTTACACCCGAGTTTTCACGGAACAAAGCGTAGTCTAAGGGGAAGGCATTAACCGCGGCGGAGTTGAGATCGCCGACCACCGCGCTCAGTTCGTCGTTGGAGATCTGTATTTGAGTTTTTTTTTTATTTTATTAAACTCATTTTCGCTCATCAGTCTCCTTCTTTCTGTAAATATTTGGAGCCCAAAGACCAAAAGGGAAAAGACTGTCCTTTTTTTTTTTTTTTTTTTTTTTTTTTAAGGTTGTA
This sequence comes from Castanopsis chinensis, assembly GCA_032878915.1. Lineage (NCBI taxonomy): Eukaryota > Viridiplantae > Streptophyta > Magnoliopsida > Fagales > Fagaceae > Castanopsis > Castanopsis chinensis. Next base: position 945,949 of record JAVQMG010000061.1, read on the forward strand.
TTGGTTAATCTTTTAAATAACTCTCCAAATAAAGCAGGCCATACTTTGACGCGAAAATCTTTTCTTAGTGTTTATTTAGAACTTTTTCCAGTGAACCGAAAAAAATTTAGTAAAAATAAATCTCTTTTTTTTTTTTTTGTAGTGATAAAACTTTAGAGAATAAAAAATAAAATTTTTAAAAATAAGAAAAACCAATTTAATGTAAAGAACAAAAATAATATTTAGTAATATTAACAAATTAAAAACAACCCCCCAAAAAAAGCCAACTAAATTCTTGGACCAATTTGCACAATTCTTGAATTCTTCGTGATACACACTCTTTCTCACGTTTGTGAATCCTGAATATTCTTTTTTGGCCCGCATGGTAAGGTTGAGTTTGGATACAGCTGAACGCGAAACGCGTACAGCGTTTTCACGTTTTCCTTCTTTTGTTTTTTTTTTTTTCCCCTTCTGCTGCTACACGCCTTAGGGGGGACTAAATCTACTGTTCATAAACAATACATGAACAGTAGCAGCATTTTGTTGACTTTTTAGCTTTTTATCACATCTGTAGGTACATTTACTGTTCACGGGACTCACAAACTTCACTTTTCAGATAATTTTTTATTAAAAATAGGTCCCACAATACTATTTACATATTTAAAAATTATTTTGTTACAGTATTTTTAATTTTCAATTTTCAACAATACGCTCTACCCAAACAGATACTAAAAATGGGAACACTCCTTTTGCAAGAAAAACACAAAAAACCAGTCCCAACTCCCAACACCCACAGCCTGACAGCCCAAGATATAAGGTTCGTTTGGATAGAGCTTATTTTTGCTGAACTGAAAACTGAAACTGAAAACACTGTAGTAAAATAATTTTTTAATGTGTGAATAGTACTGCAGGACCTATTTTTAATAAAAAAATTGCTGAAAAAGGACGTGAACAGTGCGCGCACTGCCTCTTGTCCCCCAGCAGAACCGAAAAAAAAAAAAAAAAAAAAAAAAAAAAAAAAAAAAGAAAGAAAAAAAAAAAAGAAAAAGAAGAAGAAGAAGAAGACAAAACGTGAACTCGGGAATTATAATTGCTATCCAAACGGGTACATATATTCTAAATTTCGCAATTCAAATAAACTCAAATAGGCAATAGGCAATAAAATAGGTTATCAAATCACGCGCACGTATATAATTGTACATTAAGAATCAAACCTTAAAGTCTCATACATGTGTGGAAAGAAATATATTCTCTCTCTTTAGAATAACAACTTATTCAATCAAACAAATAATTATAAGCAATGGTATGGAGGTCATCAACACAATACAGAACAAACAGCAAATCTCACACCACTGACACAGACAGTCAAGCTTGCTTATTCACTACTAACAACCATCAACGTAATCTTCCTACGTTGGTAACAAGTATCAGGCAGCTGAGGCTATGATAGAGCCATCGTCAGCATTAATTCAGATTTGGAAGTTGTATTTGAGTTTTCTTACAGAGAGAGGGAGATTGATGAGCGAAAATGAGTTTAATAAATAAAAAAAAGTAAATATTTGGAGCCCAAAGGCCTAAAGGGACAAGACTGTCCTTTTTTTTTCAAAGGTTGTATTGTTTAAACTTCTAAATAACTCTCCAAATCAAGTAGGCCATACTTTGACGCGAAAATCTATTTTTCAGCGTTTATTTTGAACTTACTTTTTCCAGTGAACCGAAAAAACTTTAGTAAAAATGAATCTCTTTTTTTTTTTTTTTTTTTTGTAGTGATAAAACTTTAGAGAATAAAAAATAAAATTTCAAAAAATAAGAAAAACCAGTTTAATGCAAAGAACAAAAATAATATTTACTAATATTAACAAATAAAAAACAACCCACCAAAAAAAAACCAACTAAATTCTTGGACCAGTTTGCGCAATTCTTGAATTCTTCGTGATACGCACTCTTCCTGATGTGTGTGAATCCTTTTTTTTTTTTTCTTTTTTTGGAGATAAAAGAAGGATTTAATTCATGGATTGCCTTGCATGGATCTTCATCCCTAAAACCTCTTAGCCAAAAAATCCCATGGTGCCCAAATTATATATTCTAAATTTCCCAATTCAAATAAACTCAAATGGATTAGGCAACAGGCATAAAATAGGTTATCAAATCTCGCGCACGTATATAATTGTAAAAGTCTCACATATGTGTAGAAATACTCTCTCTCTCTCTTTAAAATAGTCACTTATTCAATCAAACAAGTAATTATATGCAAGGGTATGGAACACAATACAGTACAAACAACAAATCTCACACCACTGACACAGACAGTCATGCTTGCTTATTCTCAAGTCTCAACTAACAACCAACAACGTAATCTTCCTCTGGACGTGGAAGCTCCAAATGATGTAAAGCGTAAATTTAAGCACTACGTTGGTAACGAGTATCAGGCAGCTGAGGCTATGACAGAGCCACCGTCAGTATTCAGAGTTTGAAGTTGGATACTGACTTGACCGTTCATAACGTCGCCACGATCACACAGGCGTAGCTTACGAATGAGTACGACAACGAAGATCATGAAACCAACTATTGAGACAGCGATTTTGATGCCCAAGAGAAGCTTTTCCTCCCTGTTACAAAGTTGAAGCTTTTTGTGCATCATTACCAGAAAAGATTCAGAAATTGACAATAAATGAAACACACAAACACATGTATAAAAAAATGATAACAACTATATATAGACAGTATTACCTGATCAGATCAGGCGGAGGAGAATCTGCAAAAGTGTGAGCGGTGAGAGGAGTTGGAGGATTTGCAAAAGCCCAACGTGCCATAGATAATTTGGAAGGCTTGAAGCGCAGATGCTAAATGCTAATATAAATTGGCACTAGAGACTCTTTAAGGGCACCGGCTTTCCACTGGGCACCATGAAGATAAGGTGTTATATAGGCACTTAAAGATGAAGGTGGGTCATGTGCGTCGACCCACTCGACAAACCTTCATCTTTTTTTTTTTTATATTATTAAAGCATTCACACCGATGGGTGTAAAAACTTCTAAAATAAAAATAACTACCAACTTTACATATTTTGAGCAAAAAATTATGGAAATCCATTCACGAGCTACAATAACCGTGTATATTTACACAGCTACTGTAACTCGTTTATCCCATTATTATATATTTTTCGTTCGCTCCATTTTTTCTCTCTCCTTTCCGGGCTCAACAAACTAGTTAAAAATCAACACAGAGATATACTTAAAAAAAAAAAAAAACACAGATACACAAACACAGATCGGAGCTTGGGGATCGTGATTGGAGCCGCGAATCGTGATTGGAGCCGCGGGTCGTGGATCGGAGCGGCAGATCGTTGATCGGAGCGGCGGATCGTGGATCGGAGCCGCGAATCGGAGCCGCGGATCGGAGCTCGGAGCTCGTGTATTGGAGAGGGAGAGTTGATCTGAGCTTGTGGATCAGAGGAGAGTTGATATGAGATAGTGGATAGGAGAGGGAGAGTTGATATGAGATGGTGGATCGGAGAGGGACAGTTAATCGAGAGAGAGAGGAGAGTTGATCGAGAGGGAGAGATGGGTGTACAGAGAGAGAGAGAGAGCAACAAATCAGAAATGATAAATGGGTAGAGAGAGAGCGCGTATTATATGTGGGTGGTTGAGGAAAATAATAAAAAATATGAAGAAAGTGATTATTTAATTAAAAGATGTGTAGAATAGATGAACTGATGTGAGTGTTTTATAAAAATAAGTGTATAAAATAGAAAAAATAAGTTTTTAATATAAAAATAGATGTGTAAAATGAATGAACTGATGTGAATGTTTTTAGGTGAAATAAAAAAGTCTTTCTTTCCTGTTTGTCTGTTTCCTTCCTCCTCTCACGTGGGACGCACCTACATTTGCAATGGCATTATTGAAATCTTCAATGATGGTAGATGTAGGGCCTGTTGCGGCTGACTCTGCAAAAACACAAGCCCTACGGGAGTCAGAAAAAAGAAAGCCGTACGGGCCTGTTGCGGCTTGATTCTGCCAAAAAAAAAATTCCAATGCCATTTTTGATTTTTTTTTTTTTCTGATGAAAAAGCCATGGGACCTATCGACATCTGCAAAGGCATTATTGAAATTTTTAATAATGGTAGATGTAGTATCGAAATTTCACATAATTCATAGAATTTGGTTGCATGATCATCAATTTCTTGAAATTTCAAAGTCTGTTGCGGCTGACTATAAAAAAAAAAAAAAAAAAGATTCCAATGCCAATTTTTTTGGCATAAATACACTCTTAACACTTTCATTTGGTACTTTTTCTATTTTGGTTCTTATATTTTATTTTTAATACTTTTAATTCTTATACCAATTAATCTCCAACCTTTAGATCTTTTCCGTCACCTAACTAATAGCAAAAGTTGACGTGATTGACGGTGAAATAAAAAAATAATGTAATCACACAGAATATAATGCCACGTCAGCATAAAAAATTTTAAAATAAATTTATTAATTTTAACTAAATAAAAAAACTAAATTAAAATCCAAAAATCACTAAAATTAAGATCTAAAAAAAATTTTGAACAAAGTTAAAACAAATATATTTATATTCGAAAAATTCGAAAAAACGTGTTTTTTTTTTTCCCCAATCTTTGGTTGGAAACATGTTCAGACTATCTCTTTCTTCCAATTACAATTCCTAACTAAAACCAAACAAATCCTTATAAACCAATTTCTCTTCTCCACTTATCCAAAAAAAAAAAAAATCTCTTCTCCTCTCTTTGAGCTATCCCACAGCCCCCATCAAATCTCTCCAAACCTCTATCTCTACCTCTCGATCTCGCTCTCTTGGCAAGGGTGATGACAACGGCAAAGGCTTGAAGGCTGAAGGTGATAGCGGTGATGGCTTGAAGATTGGTTATCCTGGGTTTTGCTTGCATGGGTTTTGGATATAGATTGATGCTTCTGTGCTTGTTCTGAGTTTTTCTGGGTTTCAAACCGATGCTCCGCTACTGCTGTTGCTACTCCGCCGCAGCTCAGCCCAGCACTCTAACCCCTCTACCCATTTTTCCCTTCGCGATTTCTCTCTCACAAACCCATATTTGCTCTCTCTTTTCCAACCAAACCCAGTCGAGACAAAGAAAAATAACAAAAACAACAAAAATCCATAACAATATCCACGAACCCATATTTGCTCTCTCTCTCTCACGAACCCAAATTTGCTAACAATATTTATCAGCTCCTAGAAAATTCTTTTTCTTGTATATTATTATTATTTTTTGCTATCTTTGAGTTCAGATCTGAGCTGTTGACATGTTTTTGTTTTTATTTGTGTGTGTGATTTCCATTGTAAGATGTCTGGGAAGTGTGTTGATGTAGTTCGGATCAAATGTGTTTTTTTCATGTGGGTATCTGTAAAAATTTAGGATTCTGGGGTGTCTCGATGGTGGCGGTGGCTAGCTTTTGGTGGTTGGGTTAAGTTTAGGTTGTTGTTGGCTTTGGTGGGTTGTTGGTGGTGGTGGTGATTACTAGTCGTGGGCATGATGGATAGAGAGAAAGGAAGAGAGATACGTGTGTTCTTGAGTTCTTTGATCTGGGTTCGGATTCTTGTGATCTTCATGTTCTTCCCAAAAACTAATGTGTGTGTGTGTTTTTTTTAATTTTTTATTTATTTTAATATTTGTTTTTAATTTAATTAATTTATATGTGTGATTATATTATATTTTTTTTATTCCATTGTCAGTCGCGTCAACTTTTGCTATTAGTTGGGTGACAGAAAGGACCTAAATGTCCGACCTTAATTGGTTTAGGAACTAAAAGCGGTGAAAATAAAATGTGGGGACCAAAATGGAAAAAGTGCAAAATGTAGGGATTAAAAGTGCATTTACGCCTTTTTTTTTCTGGTGAAAAAGCCATGGGACCCACCGACATTTGCAATGGAATTATTGAAATTTTCAATAATGGTTGTATCGGAATTTCACATAATTCATAGATAGGTTTGGTTGCATGATTGTCAATTTCTTGTAATTTCAATGTCTGTTGCGGCTTACTCTAAAAAAAAAAAAATCCAATGCCATTTTTTTTCTAATGAAAAAGCCTTTTTTTTTTCATAAAAAAAAAATGGAATTGGAATCTTTTTTTTTTTTTTTTGGGAAAATTGGTTTTGGAGTTTCACATAATTCATAGCTACGCTTGGGTGCATCATTGTCAATTTCAATGTTTGTTGCGGCTGACTCTATAATGACTAGGGGTGTCCACGAGTTGGGCGGGTCGGGTTTGTGCCCAACCCGCAACCGACCCGTAAGAGATCAGGTAGGCAAATGCCCAACTCACAACCAACCCGTTAAAAAGGTTAGGTTTCGCGAGTCAGTTTGCCAGCGAATGGCATCGATTTCCAGTGAGCCCGAAACCTGATGGAAAACACCGAAAAACGGCCAAAATCGGCGAGATCTCGCTCGATCCGGCCAAGATCTGGTGAGGATTTCGTCAAATCCGATGGTTTTCCCCCTATCGTGCCAAGAATCGCCGGATCTGGTGTATATGCCGGATCTGATTGTTTTGGTCACCAAAATCTACCAAATCAAGCTGAAAAATTGTCGGAATCGTTGGAGAATTGGCCAGAATTTGATGTCTTCGGGTGAGTTGGGTTTCACGGGTTTTAAAGGAGGGGACTTGAAACCGACCCGCCAGCATCGGATTTTGGAGCTCGGGACCCACGTCTGACCACCGGAGTAGTCAGATCGAGTGAACGCGAGTCGGGTAAAGGCGGGTGGCCAGGTGTGTTGGACAGCCCTAATAATTGCATTGGAATTTCTTTTTTTTTTTTTCTTTTTCTTTTTTGGTACAGTGGTTTTGGAGTTTCATGTAATTCATAGCTAGATTTGGGTGCATCATCGTCAATTTTTTGTAATTTCAATGTCTGTTGCGGTTGACTCTATAATGGCATTATTGAAATTTTCACTAATGGTAGTCTTGGAATTTCACATAATTCATAATTCATGACAAAGTTTTCCTTTGACATTATCTAAGAATGAAAAAATTTAGGTACAATATCTTAGATATTATTCCTTAAGTTCTCCTCTTAAGATTCAGTTATGTGTCTATTTAACTAAATAATACATTTTTATCCCATAAGAAAATATCCATATTGCAGAATCTTAAAAGAGAAATCTAAGGAATAGCACCTAAGTACCATACCTAAATCTTGCTGATCCGAGAAATTACTTGTTCTGTAGATATCATTTGATAGTGATTGTAGATAAAGTTTAAATTCAATCATTATTTGGGTAAACAAGGTGAACAATTTTTTATTTTTAAAATTATGTTAGTTTGTTTCAATCAGATTCGAAACATGAAAGGGCTATTCATTATTTTAGAGTATCCATGAGAACATGAGAGGACAATAATCATAGTTGTCAAAACATAAATTGTATCGTGAATCAATTTTTTATTTTTCTATATCGTATATCATATCGTATCGTGTATCGTAACTAGTAAAATATTCAAACACTTAATAAAATTTATAAAAAAAAATTATATATATAAAGGGTATGATCATTATAAATTTGAAATATATTCAATTAATAACTAATTTAATCATCACTAATATAATAATATTTAACAAGCTAACTAAATAAATCAAATTAACATATATTTATAATGTATACATTCATATTTATTATACTCAAAAGTGATAATACATGACAAATGACCAAATTTATAATTTATTTTTTATCATATTCATCATCTTACCTAATCAACTCCATCCCAATCTTTTTCTTTTTCAAAAAAAAAAAAAACTTCATCTCAGTTAATGTTATCACCATGTTCTTCATTGAAATTTTCTTCTCATCAATATTTACTATCTCTATTTGTTCTTTTATTTCAATAAATTTTTTTAATATTTCTTATTGGGTTCTAGCTTCATAGATTTATAACAATAATGACAAAATTTTTTTTAAAAAAATTATATTATCATTTAATACCTTATTCATAGTATAGAAAATAAATTTGCAGATATAAAAGTAATGTGTCAAGTATATAGTCCAAATTTTGTAGGAGAAAAAAAAATTATAAACATGTTATTTTATTGGAGCAATTATGTAACCTAATAGTTTTCTGTTAAAAGCAAGTCTAACAACTTGCTTTTGTTTTTGTCTTTTTTTGTTTTGTTTTTTTTTTTTTTTTGAGGAAAAGTCTAACAACTTGTTGGATTCAAATAAAAACACAAATTTTAATTAAAAAAATACCAATTTTTTTGCCACATGTCTACGTGCTACATGATACATATGATTTTACAATACGATACAATTTTATGATATGATACGATATGATTCATATGATATACATTATTGTAATATATGATTCATGAGCACTTATGATATAACCTTATGAAACTTTTTGTACACAATATGATATGAATCTGTTAGAATTGCGTGGTTAAATGATTAAATTTACCATATCCAAATAACTTAAATTTTTTGGACAATCAGTAATTTAACATGGTATCAAAGCAGGAGATTATGAGTGGATCCCTATTTCCTTTACTCTACCTCCTATTTAAATTCCCACATGTTGAGTCTCACCTATAAAAAGGTAGTTTCAGCCCACACGTGAGGAGGAGTGTTAAGATTGTGTGGTTAAATGATTAAATTTATTATATCCCAATAATTTAAGTTTTTGGGACAATCGGTAATTTAACAGAATCACGTATCGTACGATGTAGTGTTGGTACATTTTTGTTTTGTTATATATATATATATATATATATATATATTGCTTGAAATGAGAATAGAATTGTGTGTGAACGTGTTCATTGATTAGCTTTAAACAAAATTCTTATATGGCAAAATGTTATTGGTGAGACTCAAAAGACTCAAAACACCATTCTCCTCAGTCAGGGAGGGTGGTGGAGCTTTACCCTTGTAACGCCTCAAAATGCCTTTGTTAATGTGTTCTGTTAGAGTATCAAGCCATTCCCCATTATTCTATGGGCCCAAAAATAGGCTTTGTTGCTATCTTCTCAACCGAGGCCTATGTTATGCAGTGTGTTTCCTGATGGCTTCAACTAGTCTGTGTATTGTGATTTTTAGGTTGAATAAAATTTAATCTCATTCTTCAAAAAATAAAAACTTTTGAGATATAACAGTAGCTGCTCTGCTTCTTGTTTTGTAACGTGTTGATTTGTAAAACTTTTTAGTTTTATGGTGTGTGGCTTAAGTCTTAATAAAAGCATCGATTCTGTCAACATCATCATATTATTAATATTTTTTGCTGAATACATATATATTATTATTTGATTATGCTAGCATATGACCAAACCATTTGAGTTTATCTAAATTGACCAATTTTTATCATGGATTGTGGCTTTTTAAAGTTTTTTTGGGTCAAAGAAGCTTCTTTTTTTTTTTCTTTTTTTCTTTTTTTGTAAGGTGGACCCCAAAAGAATATTCCCAAGAGAGGGTGAAGATTTATGAAAAATTGTAAGTTATTTGCTAGATTTTGTGATCTTGTTAAGTCAATTTGGGCTAGGCTTGGGCCTAAAAGGAAGGTATTTGGATAAAATTTGATTACAAACTTGATCGTAGTTAATGATTATAACTGCACTAAAACAATTAAAACAATTACGGTGGCGTTTGGATTCACGTTTTGCGTCCAAGTTTCACGTTTCCTTCTCTTTTTTTTTTTTTTGGCACAACCAACGTGACTGTTACAATTACTGTCCATGCACTGTTCTTGAACAGTAGCTGCAACTTTTGACTATTCTCTCGTGAACAATGCACCTGTGCACTGTTCATGGGTCCCACAAATGTCACTTTTTAACCACTTTTTCATTAAAAATAGGTCTCACGGCACTATTTACACATTTAAAAATTATTTTGTTACAGTATTTTCAGTTTTCAGCAATAACTTCTATCCAAACGAACCTTACATATTTTAAAATTTTAATCATTAAATTGTTTTTTTTTTTAAGCTTTTAACACGCATGTAAAATTTCTTGCCAATCAAATGTTAATTACTATTCTATCTATGAACTTATTTTTCATGCACAATTTTATATTACAAAAATTTGAAAATTTAAATATTTAATTGATAACACAACTATTGATCTTTGATTTTCTAGAAATTTTGCAAGTATTGAGAATATATGAAAAAAAGAAATATATCTAATGGTTGATTTGTCTAAATTCACATTCAATAAAAAAAAATGATGTAAATTAAGTTGTAGTCATTGGTTAACTAAGTCTGTAGCCAAATTTTATCTAAGTTATTTTAGGGCTTGTGCACAATGGACTACATATAACTCATGTTCACGATTGTCACAAACATGCTAGAACTATAACAAATGACACAACATTTGTCACAACTCACCCGCATGACGAGTTGTAAGTGTTGGAATTATGAACCCACATAAACTCATCATTTTTCATGTGAATAAATTATGTCATTATCATTTTTCGCTATGAACAAATCTCAAAGCCTTGCATTCGAAGTCACTCTTTAATCAAGTTATTCCCATTCTTCTATTTTGTACATGAGCCACAATTGTGATCGGCTAGAAACTTCATTTATTAAAATCAAGTATATTTCTTACCTATTAGGAATTCTCTTCTTAGAGCTCTTGAAATAGAGCTCCTTTATAGCTTTTATACTTAAAGTGACAATCACAAGGTGACTGTACTGTCCTTACTGATGACTGACATCTAAAACATGGTAAGTAAAATGAATTAAATTTGAAAGAAATTATGGTATGCCCAATAATCCCTTTTTGAGGCCCAAATTAAGGTGTTATATTAATTTGTTTCGGATTCACAACGTGAAAGGGCTATTCTTCTTCTTTTTCTTTTATATTTATTCTTTTATTGATTGTTGGTACAGTTTTGAGTTTTGAATTTTTTTTATTTTTATTTACTTGTAGAATATAGTTTTCTTTAAATAGAGAATACAATTGTGAATTGTGTGTGAATGTGTGTATTGATTGGCTTAAGAAATCTAATATGGCAGAATGCTATTGGTGGGTGTACACATATAGTTTTACACCGAACCTTATTAAAACTCTATAATATCGCTGCCAAGGTATAAAGTTACAGAGCATGTATTTTTTTTTATGAGAAACATATGAAATTTTCAATCACTTGAAATTGAGCTACAACAAAGAGGAGACACAAGCAGAGGAATAGGCAGAAACATACAGCTACACTCTACAATCTTCAAAAATAATATGCTCCACAAAGCTTGGACACTCACCCCTCCAAACCTGAGAAGTACCTGAGAGAGTAGCTGCCCTTGCTAATTCATGGGCTGCTTTGTTGCCACTCCTTTTCAAATGCTGAAAGGAACACCAAGAAAAGGATGATGAAATGTTCTTGATGTTTTGCACAATGTGGCCGACATCACCACCTAGTTCACCATCGTTAACAGCTTGAATAATTGAGAGAGCATCAGATTCAGCAATGGCATGCGAGATCCCAAGGTCCAGAGCAAGTAAGACACCTTCTTGTAGCGCCAAAGCTTCAGTAATCTCAGCAGAGAAAGGGGCAGAAAGAACTTTGCTTGATGCTGCAAAGAGATGGCCCCGGAAATCACGAATGGCCACACCAATGCAAGAAGGCCTGCCCTCTGAAGCAGCACCATCAGTATTGATTTTGTAGAAGCCAGACGGAGGGGCTTGCCAAACTGATGGGGAAGCGGCTGGAAGAAGAACAGGGAGGGAGCAAGCACCTTTATATTCACACATCAATCTATTGGCCATATCCCATACCTGAAGTGGAGAAGAACCCAAGTCCTCATGAATAACTTGGTTGCGGTTCCGCCAGATGGACCAAGCCACAACAACAAAGAGCTCTAAATCAAGAGGGGAGCCCTTCTCAATTAGATCCCAAACAGCATCGACAAAACCACAAGACAAGGAAGATAATTCAATAGGACAATTGTGCCATTGGGCCCATGTTAGCTTGGCGTGATCACACAGGAAGATAGCATGGGCAGTGGATTCCAATGCCTTATCACAAATAGGGCAGAAACTAGAGCAGTGAATACCCCTACGGCTTAAGTTGAACATGGTTGGGAGACCATTTACACACGACCTCCAAGCAAAGATTTTGAGCTTTTGAGGGATTTTCAGACACCAAATCCGCTTCCAAAGAGAAGTTCTAGAATCAGAAGAGGAGCCTTCACCCTCCTCAGTCGAGTCCACAAGGCTTGAGGCAATGTGATATGCACTTTTAACAGTAAAGACCCCTCTCTTGTTGCCAATCCATATGAGGCTGTCTTCAGGAAGATTATAGTTGATGGGAATTTTTAATATTGTGCTGGCTTCAAAAGGAAAAAAGATGGACCTGACCATTTCAACTTTCCACCCCCTAGTGTCATTATCAATAAGGGAGGAAACCATTGGAAAATCATTAAAATCTGATTGAGGGGTGATCACTTTGTGAAAAGAGGGAGTTGGTAGCCATTTGTCATCCCATATATGAATTCTTCGCCCATTACCAACCCTCCACCTTGTTCCTTTTTTAATAACCTCCAAACTATTATGAATGCTCCGCCAAGTGTAAGAGGGGCTGCCTCCTTTCTTAGAGTTAAGGACTTCATCATAAGGAAAGTACTTAGCTTTAAGAACCCGAGACATCAATGAGTTTGGATTGTTAAGAATTCTCCAACCTTGTTTAGCCAACATAGCAAGGTTGAAAGCTTGAATGTTCCTGAAGCCCATCCCACCATGAAGCTTTGATTTACACATCTTCCTCCAACTAACGCAAGCAATTTTGTTCTCAACGCCTCTTTGTCCCCACCAAAAATTCCTCATCATATTTTCTAAATCTTTGCACAAGGATTTTGGGAGCTGAAAACAGCTCATTGTATATGTGGGCACAGCTTGGGCTACCGCCTTGATAAGGATCTCCCTCCCACCAATTGACAGAAGTTTCCCTTTCCAACCCGCAAGTTTTTTTGCCACCCGATCTTTAACTTCCGCAAACATTTGGGCCTTGGATTTTCCAATAATAGAAGGCAACCCAAGATATTTGTTATGCCAAGAAACTTGCATAGGGCCAAGGATATTTGTAATGCTTTCCTTTTTCTCTTGAGGGGTGTTTGGGCTGAAAAAGATAGAAGACTTGTCGGCATTTATCTTTTGCCCCGAAGCCGCTTCATAGCTATTAAGAATATCGACAAGTTTCTGACACTCTTGGTCCTTCGCTTTGCAGAAAAGGAGGCTGTCATCAGCGAAGAAGAGATGGGTGATCATTGGGCATCCTCTGCCAATGGACAAACCACTAATCTGATTTTCACAGGCTGCTTTATGAATAAGCGCTGAAAAGCTTTCAGCACAGAGAAGAAAAAGGTACGGGGAGAGGGGATCTCCCTGCCTAATGCCTCTTGAGGGGGTGATGTTTCCACATGCTTCACCATTGATAATAACTGAGTAAGAGACAGAAGAGATACAAAGCATAATCAGGTCCACCCATTTTTTGGCAAAGCCCATTTTTTCCATAACTGCTTTGATAAAATTCCATTCAACTCTATCAAAAGCCTTACTCATATCTAATTTAATTGACATAAAATTATCCAGCCCATCAACTTTGTGCTTTAAATAATGCATGAACTCAAAGGCCACAAGGACATTATCTGAAATAAGACGACCCGGAATGAATGCACTTTGATTTTCAGAAATAATACTTGGAAGGATTGGTCTGAGCCTATTAGCAAGAACTTTTGATATGATCTTATATGTGGTGTTACAGAGGCTGATTGGGCGAAAATCAGTCATTTTGGAGGGCTGGTTGGTCTTTGGAATAAGAGCAATATTGGTCTTATTTATATCAGCTATGGGCATATTTGAATTCAAGACATTTAAGACCATATTTGTGATACTTAAGCCTACAATGTCCCAATACTTATGAAAAAAGATTGCGGACATACCATCGGGTCCAGGAGCTTTAGTTGGATGAATCTGCCGAAGCGCCGCGATGACTTCCTCTCTTGTAAAGACCTTGGTGAGCTCAATATTCATATCTTCAGTGACACACCTAGGCAGAGCAGCAGTAACCTCATTGATTCCACATGGATAGGAGGTGGAATAGATCCCTTCAAAATAAGAAATTGCAGCAGCAGCAATACTTTCCTTGCTCTCACACCAAACACCATTAATATTCCATAACCCCAGAATGGTATTCTTTTTCCTTCTCTCAGAAGCACAGACATGGAAAAATTTAGTGTTTCGGTCCCCTTCCCTATACCAATGAGCCTTGCTACGCTGCCTCCAAATGGTCTCTTCACTATCTAAGAGGTCATTAACTTCCCTTCTAAGTTGGTTAATTTCAGCCCCATTATTGCCCCTGTCTTCAATGGTAAGAGTATTAAGAGCCCTTTTTTTCTCCTGAATTTTCTTTTGAATATTACCCACCACATTCTGATTCCAATTAGTAAGAGCAACTTCACATCTTTGGAGATTTGATGCAATCCCTTCTGGAGTAGTGGCAAAAGTTCCAGAATTCCAAGCTTCTTGAATGATTTCCCTACAATCTTCCCTTTTAACCCACATTGCCTCAAAATGAAAACGGCGCTTCCTGTTGCAGCCAGGGGAAGAAGAGTCAGTAGTGAGGAGAATACAATGGTCAGAAGTTGTGTCAACAAGATGATGCACCTTCGCCACCTTAAAGTGCTCAAGCCAATCTGAGGTGGCTAGGGCCCTGTCCAAACGCAGCATAATTCTGTCGCACCCATCTTTCATATTACACCAGGTAAAATCAGGGCCACAGTACCCTAAATCCATGAAACCACACAAATTGACAACCTGGCGGAAGCTATCCATTTGGCGTTGAGAGCGGAGGACACCCCCTGCTTTTTCATTCATAGACAAAATTTCATTAAAATCACCACAGCAAAACCAAGGAATATTAAATTGACTATTAAGAAGAGAGAGGAGTTCCCAAGATTCTTCCCTGAGATGGGTCTTTGGATGCCCATAAAACCCAGTGAACCTCCACAAAAAGCCATCGGTTGCCTCAGTAATTATCGCATCAATGTGATAGTCAGAGAAACTTTTAATTTCCAATTTAGTGTCACTGGACCATAGCAAAGCAAGGCCTCCCCTACGACCTCTGCTAGGAACAATTAATCCATTCGAAAAACCCAGTCTGTATTTTACAATCTCCATACGTCTACTCCTAATTTTTGTTTCAGAGAGAAAAACCAGTTTGGGATTCCAGCGCCGTATATAATCACGGAGCGCAAAAACTGTCCGGGGGTTCCCAATTCCCCGGCAGTTCCAACATAGGGAATTCATTGCTGCCGGCGGTGCTGCTCAGCAGCCACCGCCGATCTCTCCAAATTGTTTGGCACTTCATTTTGGTATGGAGTACGAAGCTTCTTCTGAGGATTTTCAACATTCTCTAAAGAACAGTCGTGCATGGCTGTTCGTTTAGTACCCGAGAGTCCACTAACATTTTGTGCTTGCATATTATGAGGCTTTTTTCCTTGGGCTCTAGCCACTTTTTTCAAATTCCTTCTCTTTGGGCTTAAGTGGTTATATGTGAGCTCATTTTTAGGGGAGGGGTTTTCTATATTTTTCCTCGGGTTGGATGGTTCTTGGGCTTCAGATGGGTGTATATTAAAGCCCACAACGGGAGATATTGGTTCTACATCCTTCTCTGTCACTGAAGGCTCGTGGGAAGCACGTGGGTGCACAACAGTAGCGAGTGTTGGGCTCGAGGGACGTACCTGGACATCATGTCCCTGGTTTTCTGCTGACAACCCACTTGATTTGCTGCATTGTCCCTGACCGGCGATGTTGGGGTTGGTGGGATTGGACATAGCTATTGAGTGCCTCGCCGGATTATCAGACATCGGAGGATGCCGATCACCAATCTCTTCATCCATTCTTTCCTCCGTTCCGTCTCTACTGGAAGCTTTTTGTTTTTCAAATCCTCCCTTAACACCGCTGTTTGCTCGGATCCAGTCCCCATACTGCCTATGATTTTCAGTTCCACGATGATTCCCAGAGCAGTGCTTCTCATCATGACCCAGAACACCACAGATGAAGCAGAAAGTAGAAAGCCGTTCGTATTTGAAAGTGACCCAATACTTATCTCCTTCGGAGTTGACAATATTTGCACCTCTTCTCAAAGGCTTGTCAATAGGTATATTCACCCGGATTCGCAGAAATTTTGCTTGTTCCGTTAACCAAGAGTGGCGGTCTGATTCAATATATTTACCCAACTTGCTGCCAAGATCCTTGCCTACTTCTTCTGTCATACTTTCAAAGGGAAGACCCCATATTTGGACCCAGAACGGGGAATGGGTAAAAGAGATATTATCAATTGACAAACCTTTCCTCCATCTGCAAAGGAGCAGAAGATTGTTGTCAAAATTCCAAGGACCGTTTCTCTCTACCCATTCCAATTGATAGCTGGAGCTGAACTTAAACTGGAAAACATTTCTTCCCACATCAACAATCCTAAAATCTGAGCCCATCTTCCAAGCGGATCTTAGCGTGGATTTAAGAGCGTTATAGAGCATGTATTGATTGTCTTTTAAAAAGGTGGCTAAATGCTATTGGTGAGAGTCACAGGTGAAGCTCAAAACGCCTTTCTTCATATCATCTTAGACCATTTATACTAGTCTGTGTATAATAAAAAAATGTGTAAAATTTACAAAATTTTGCATAAAAATGACCTACATTAATTCATGTATAATTGTGTAAATTTAAAAATTTACTATAATAACCATGTAAATTTATATTAATACTATTCATTTTACATTTAATTATTTATTCTTTCTTTATATATCTCGTAGATGAAAGATGAAAGTAAATAGAAGTTGTTGTGTGTGACGAACAGAGAAACAATTAAAAAAATTTGATACATCAATAAAATATAATGTAAAATAAATAATATGGTGTAGAGTATTTTAAAACATTTATTATATAAAATAAAAAATATATATTTTTATTTTAAAATATATAAAAAATTTTGAACGAGCAGATATGAATATTTTTAAAGCAGTAGATTTTAAAAAATCTGATACAAGAAAGTGACATGAGACTCAACCCTCCTTTTACCGGGATTGGGATGGTGGGGCTATTGGAAAATGTTGCATACGCATAGAGCGAAAATGTCAATTGCTTTGTCAATAGTCTTTAGAGAAAAAATAAGATTGGAAAAACAAATGTCTTTGACCACGTTTTGCTATGATTCCCTAGCGCAAAGAGACAATTGTTAACTTTGAGCAATTGTCTTCTTCTTCTTTTTTTTTTTTTTTCTAATTGTTAGGTTCCTGTTTCTTTCCTCCTATCACGTGGGACCCACCAGTTATAAATATTACAACATTTGCGGCCGACTTTGCATTAGGCCTCCTTTGCCCCTGTAAAATGGCATTATTGAAATTTTCAATAATAGTAGTATTGGAATTTCACATAATTCACAGATAGGTTTGGTTGCATCATCGTGAATTTCTTCAAACTTCATTGTCTGTTGAGAGTTTCTTTTGTTGCGACTGACAACTTTTTTTTCAGAGTCAGCCGCAAGAGAACAGACTTTTCTTTTATAGTCAGCCCAAGAGAACAAACTTTTTTTTACAATGAAGTTCGAAGAAATTGACGTTGGTGCAACCAAACCTCATCATAAAAAATAAAAAAAAAAGGCATTGGAAATTTGGAATTTCTTTCTTCTTCTTTTTTTTGGGTAAAGTGGTTTTGGAGTTTCACGAATTCATAGCTAGATTTGGGTGCATCATCATCAATTTCTTGTAATTTCAATATTTGTTGCGGCTGACTCTATAATGGCATTGGAATTTTTATTTTTTTGGTAAAGTGGTTTTGGAGTTTCACATAATTCATAGCTAGGTTTGCGTGCATTCGTCAATTTCTTGTGATTTCAATGTCTGTTGTGGTTGCCTCTATAATGGGGCATTGGAATTTCTTTCTTCGGTAAAGTGGTTTTGGAGTTTCACGTAATTCATAACTAGGTTTGGGTGCATCATTGTCAATTTTTTGTAATTTCAGTGTCAGTTGCGGCTGACTCTATAATGGCATTATTGAAATTTTCACTAATGGTAGTCTTGGAATTTCACATAATTCATCATTCGTGACAATGTTTTCCTTTAACATTATCTGGGAACGACAAAATTTAAGTACAATATCTTAGAAGTTATTTCTTAAGTTCTCCTTTTAAGATTCAGGTATATGACTACTTAACTAAAAAATATATTTTTATCTTATGAGAAAATATTCAAATGGCAGAATTTTAAAAGAGAAATTTAAGAAATAGCACCTAAGTACTGTACATAAGTCTTTCTCTTCCGAGAAATTACTTATACTGCAGATATCATTTGATAATGATTGTAAATAAAGTTTAAATTCAATCATTATCACTTCTGAAATAGAATTACTTGTACTGCAGATATCTTTTGTAAATATTTGGAGCCCAAAGGCCAAAAGGGAAAAGACTGACCTTTTTTTTGTCCTTTTTTTTTAAGGTTTTATTTATTTATTTATTTTTAAAGGTTGTATTGGTTAAACTTTTAAATAACACTCCAAATAAAGTAGGCCATACATTGATGCGAAAATCTATTTTTTAGTTTTTATTTTGAACTTTTTCCAATGAACCTAAAAAAATTAGTAAAAATAAATCTCCTTTTTTTTTTTGTAGTGATGAAACTTTAGAGAATAAAACATAAAATTAAAAAAATTAGAAAAACAAATTTAATTCAAAGAACAAAAATAATATTTGTAATATTAACAAATAAAAAACAACCCCAAAAAAAAAAAAAAAAAACCAGCTAATTCTTGGACCAGTTTGCACAATTCTTGAATTCTTCGTGATTCGCACTCTTTCTCACGCGTGTGAATCCTGAATATACCGTGAGAAGCTTTTTTTTTTTTTTTTTTGGCGATAAAAGAACACAGCCTTGCATTCAAAGTCACTCTTTTAGTCAAATTATTCAAAGTCTTCCATGGTATTTGGTACATACATGAGCCGCAATTCGAAGTCATCTATTACGAATTCTAAGAATAAAGCTCTTTTTTAGTTTTTATAACAATCACAAGGTGACTTTCCCAATTTCATTATGCCTGAAAGCCCAGAGCTGTGGGTCCTGGATTGTGGTCCTGACCATTGTTGGTTAGGCTTGTTGCTTTGACCCAGACACACATGCATGCAGAAATAACTTATGGCTTGTTTGGATGTTTAAAAATGGAAGGGGAGTAGAGTAGAGGGAATGAGAGTAATTTAATACCCTTGTTTGGAAGTTTTTTAAGGAAGGAGAGGGAGAGATTTGGAGGGGTTTGGAGGGGTTTCAACTCCTTCTAACCTCTCATTTTTAATTCCCCCAGATTAGAGAGATTTGGAGGGAGAGTGGAGGATAAAAATGTTTGACTATATGAATTACCAAATTTACCCTTACTATATTAACAAAATTACAAATAAAAATACTAATTACTTTCCCCCCTTACTTAATTTTAAAAACATCCAAACAAGGTGGAGGATAATCATTCTCCTCTACTCTTCTTCCCACTACTCTCCTCTCCTCTACTCCCCTCTACTCTCCTCCCTCTCTAAACTTCCAAACAAGCCATTAAAAAAAAAAAAAAACCAACAACAACAACAACAACAACTAACACCACCAATTCCAACCCCAATGGGCCAAGCTAATTGTTTTGGATTTTAAGGTTTCATTTTTTTTGCTTTCGTCAATTGTCAATTTTCACAAAATGTCAAAATTTTCAAGGCCGAAAGCATCGGATCTTTAGCTCAGGTCTCACAATCCCTCAATTATCTACCCATTTAGGCCCAAGTTCCAATCCTAGTCAAACTTCAAGCTTCAAACCATAAAATGGCCACAAGCCTCTCGATCCAACAACTACAAGTCTACCATATACATATCTTTCGTTCTTGTAGCCAAAATTGATTCATCACACTATTCAGTATTCACAGTTTTGCATACAGTCCCGTGTCTTTTTTCATTTTTTTTTATAATTAGAAGTTGTGGAATGGATTTTTAGAACCATTAAGACGTGCACAGTGCACTGCCAACTATTTTTGAGTTTTTATTTTATGTTTTATATAGTTTTTTATTAATTCAATAATTGGGGGTTGGAAATACTGGAGTTGTGCCAATCAGTTGAGTTCTTTTTATAATTTAGGTTAATAAAATGCAAAATTGACCTTCTAACTTTCTTCAGAATTTATTTTAGTCCTTTAACTTTACTTTTGTTAATTTCAATTCTTTAAGTTTCAGATTTTTTCAATCAAGGCATTTTCTTTAATTCTTGTTAAAATTTTATTGGAAAAAAAAATCTGAAAAATATTTTTTAATTTTAATTGAATTTTTTTAATTTAAAAAATTTGAAGAAAAATTTATAAAATTGAAAAATTAACCACAGCATATAACAAAAGTTAATGAAAAAGCCTTAATTGAATAAATTTGAATGTTAGAGGACTGAAATGAACAAAAACAAAATTAAAAGACTGAAATGAAATTTGAAGAAATTTAGAGGGTCAGTTTTGCATCTTACCCTATAATTTAACTGCTCATCCAATTGAATCACAAATGCTCACAATTCTTGGTGATCCTCTTTTTCATCTCATTCTATTGTCCGATAACTTTGGCAAAAGTTATAATATATTTGTCAACAGGCCTAAGAACCTCTCCAACATATTATGTAAATTCTCTCACTCATATTTGAAGAAATTAAATTAAAAAAAAAAAAAAACAACAACAACTTTTAGTTTTTCGCTGATCATTGTTTAAACATCAACTCATATTCTCCACCCAAATTCATCTTCTCCATCCAACTCTTCATCTTCTCCACCACTTATAGGACGTTTGGTTTGCCGTGATGTTATATTACGCCATAATATTACGTTATTATAATCTTACATTAATGTAATATCAATACAATAATACAACATTACATTATTTAGGAATGTGATGAGATTAAAATAATGCGATATATTTTGTAATTTTTAAACTATGATAATGTTAGAAAAATTCAAATTAACCAAAAACCTTAATCTCACATTATCGTAATGTGCATCACATCAAAGGCACACCATAGCGAACTAAATACCCCCTTAAAAATCTCAAACCCAAGAGACCTGAGAGGAACCATAGAGAGAATTTGGGTGGAGAATCGCAGCACAAATCGTAGTGGCTTTCCACCGCCCAGATCCACCTACCACCCAGTATTGAACTAAAGTATCCTACATATCAACGTCTTCCTCCTCTCTCTCATTACAGCACAACATTCCTCCTCTCATCTAAGAACACCTAATTAAAGCCAAAATCCCAAAAGTAGAAAAACAAAAAATTAGTATAAAAAAAAAAAAAAAAAAAAACCTTGAATATATAAAACTTACAAATGGGTAATCACCTTCTTTAAAAAAAAAAAATGGTGAATCACCAATAACAAAAGAAAAAAACTAATTAGGTTCTTATGCTAACTAATCACATTTATTAACACATTATTTTGTAAATTTTTATAATAAAATTCAAAATAATTTTAATAATTTTCTTTGATCATCTCCAACAAGAGAAATCTCACCCAATTTAAACCCTATATTGTAATAATAATAAAAAGTTGTTGTAAATTTGCTAATTCATTAATGATAATTAATTTCTCTAAATAGTTTAAGATTTTAATTTTTTCCACCTCGACCCACATAAGCAATAGCATCCGGTTTGTTAAGGAACTTATATTTTACAACTTCAAAACAAATTTTATCTATTTTACCATCTTATTTTACAACTCACTCAACATTCTAATTTTTATTTTTATATACAACTTATTAAAATAATATAAATTACACCATCAAATAATATAAAAAATTATATTTCTTCCTTTTAATGTATCAGAGTAGAAAAAATTATCAACCCTGTTTCTTTTTCTACTTCCTCCAAAAACTCTAACCAGAGAGAACACACACAGAGCTCAACTATGGCTTCAAATAATATAAAAAAATTATATTTCTTCCTTTTAATGTATCAGAGTAGAAAAAATTATCAACCCTGTTTCTTTTTCTGCTTCCTCCAAAAACCCTAACCAGAGAGAACACACACAGAGCTCGACTATGGCTTCCATTGCTTCAAAAAACGCAAAGAACAAAGCAAAATCAAAATCGAAATTGAAAGAGAGACTCTCTCTGTCAGTAGTGGTCATTACACCTCTTAAATTTTTATTTTGACTAATTTATTCCTTGAACTTTACGCAAGAGCCAAATCAATACCTTTGTTAGTCTTTTGTTAATATACTAATGAAATAGTCACATAAGACACACATAGACTTCAAACTACCAAATCTAATCCCATGAACCTCGATGGTAGGAGGAAAGAGAAATACGTGGTTCACTAGACCTACCCACCACCTATCCCTCCGTTCTTGGCCCGAAACTTTTGAAATTGGTCCCAGTTCTCTTACAAGACTAAGTCTTTCCTGTTCATCCATGTGTGTGTAGAGATTCTGTGTGCAAGAGTCCCTAATATATATATATATATATATATATATATATATATAGAGAGAGAGAGAGAGAGAGAGAGAGAGAGAGAGAGAGAGAGAGAGAGAGTTCAATTAGAATTTGAAATTAGAATCCAATTTTGTGTCATGTGTTGAAGTTTATGTGAGGACTACGCTATAATTATCCACTTAAGTTTGTGCCATGTGTCCACTTAACTAAAAAAAATCACACCATAAGGATCTAATATTAATTAACTAAAAAAAAAAAAAAAAACCAATCACATATATATACTCAATAAAAATCACCACACCTTCTATCTTATTAAAAATTAGAAAAAAATTATCATAAGTAGTTATAAATTTAGGTAAGAATTTAATGTGTGACTAATTACATTTAATTTTTAAAAAATTAATTTGAGTAAATATTTTTATTTTTATGATAAAAATTGTGTTTAATTTTAAATGTATCTATACGTATGCATATGTTACATGATATTTTTTTTAATAATTTGACTAATTATTTATACTTTTATAGTAAAATTTGTGTTTAATTTTAAATACACCCATGTGTTTGCATGGATTGCATGCTAGTTGGATACTAAGGTTAAAAGATTCCATCTTTTAGTTCTTTGTTGGATTTCTTTCATTAATTTGACTGAAACAAACCATTTACCCATCACCGCTTAGAGCTGAAGATGCAAAAAAAGTTCTATTTAACACTCTAAAAATCTATTTTATCTATTTTACTATCCCATTTTACAACTCACTCTACATCCCACTATTTATTTTTACATACAACTCAATAAAATAATGTAAACTACAAAACAAATACTATAAAAAAAACTATTAATTTCTCTCTCATCTCTATCTCTGTCCTCAACAACCAAACTCACACTGAATCACCAGCACCACCGAACCAATCACCTAGAAACACCAAACCAACCAAACACCACCACATCTTAAACATCATTGAAACACCAAACCAAAATCCCAAATCCAAACACAGCCAAATCCAAACCCATAGAACTCATCATAGCCAAAATACCCATTACTTGCAACCAATTTGAAATACCTACCGCCACCATAGCCTTGCCTACAACCAATTTAACCCAAGCCCCAACCGATTCAACCCAATCGATCAAACCCTAGCCCTAATTTGATCTCCACGACTCCACCACTCTACACATCGACCACGACTAGAATTAGGAAAAAATTGCAAACTAGCACCAATCCTCAAACAATTTTGTTAGTTAGCAATGTTTCCAAACTATCTAGAAAACTAACATCTCAAGTCTCTTAGAATTGATTTCACTGTAGATTTCTATTTAAAGTCCAGGTGGAACTCGAGTCTTGGAAACTCGAGTTCCTGCACTGACCTCTCCCCTTTCGTGTTATTCCTCATTCTTAAGACCCAAATAAAAAATTTAGAAAATACCCAAAGGCTCGAGAATCCAATTTTCTTTCTTAAAACCCAAATATCCAAAACCCCAAAGGATCAGATTTTTGCAAATCTAAACGGATTTCTGCAAATCTGGTTGAGAGAGAGTGAGAATCTGAAGTGGAGAAGTTCAGTCCAAGCCAATTTCCCTCGCCTAGAGTCTTCGCAGCCGTCGCCGCCACTTGAAACTTTCATCGTTGGGTTCAATCTAAACCACTGCTTCACCGCTTGGGTTCAATCCAAACCGTTGCTTCGTTGTTGCTTCTTGGGTTTGCTAGGTTTTGCATCATTGCTTCTCTGTTGGGTTTTGCATCGTTGATTCTCTGCTAGGTTGCTTCTTTCTTCGTCATTGTTGGTCTCTACGTTGTTTCTTTTCCTTTCTTTGTTCTTGTTGTTGCTTTTTTCTTCTTCATTGTTGATCATGCATTGTCTCTGCCTTCTTTGTGTTGTTTCTTTTCTCAACATGAGGAACAAAGAAATCGTGCCTCTTAGGCTCAAGTTCTAAAAGCAAAATCGAGTTCCTTATACTCAAGATGTTAGTTTCCTAAATAGTTTGAAAACATTGCTAACTAACAAAATTGTTTGGGGATTGGTGTTAGTTTGCAATTTTTCCCTTTATAAACACACTACACCATGTAAACACGATATTCGCCACTTTGGTTGGATGAGAAGTTATTCCATATACCAAGTATACTAAAAATCACATAAAAGTACATGACCTATAGATAGATGGGACCTACATTTATGTGAATAGGGAGCATATAATACACCATGTGATAAACACTAAATAATTTCCAGCAAAAACAAAAATGATACACTAAATAATTGCACTTGATGAACCTAATTTTTAAAATTTCAAACATTCTTGGAGCCAAAAGGTAATTAGTATTTAAATTGAAGTGATTATCGTCATAACTGTAAAGTCGTTATCATCCAAATGAATTATCCCAAGTGAAGTACAATTTCCCAAACTTTTTGGAAGTCCTCCTGCAAAATTTTCAAATTGTATACAATTGAAGAGCTATTAGTACGCTTAACTAGTTATAGAATATGAGCTTTTATTTGGAAACAAAAAAAAAATGAATTTTAAAGCTCATATCTATTCGAGCTTTCTTTGACCAGTTTCAATAGAGAGGGGATGGAGAGGGAATAGAGGAGGGTAGAATAGAGTTAGCTGAAAATTAGATAAATTTCCAAATACCTATTTTATGTTGAAATCTTGGGAAACTTTAAAATTATAAATTATAATTTTCAAATGATTTGTACTAATGTTACATTTTTTACATTAAGACACAGTTTGGGAGCTGATGAAAGTTTTAGCTTATTTTAGTTTTTAGCTTGTTTTTTGTACTATTCTGCTTGCTTTTAACCTTTTATATATATACTTTTAGCAAAATGTTTTTAATTTCAGCAAAATAAGTGATTCCCAAACGAACCCTAAATTGAGTCCTGGACATTACCATTTGGACATGAGGAGAAGCCAAATTAACCAATGGATCATTGATTTGTAGTTATGTCACATTGAAGTGAAATTTTTTTTTTTTTTGGACTTTGATTATTCAAATGACTTGTACTCATGTTGTGCATTTTTATTTCTTGGATAACAAAAACGATAAAATACACATATAATGTTATTATTTAAGGCTAGCTCTAGACCTAGACCTAATATTCCTAACTCAAAATTTCAAATAAATTTTAACTCTGATCTCCTAATGTAGTCAAGAAAAAAATTTACTTGACATCGTATATTATAACAATATCTTCTAATTACCTACTTGGTGAATTTTATATGTTGTTGTTTTTTAAAATAAAATCTTTTATACAATGCTACATATGTAGTTTTTGATGAATTTTGCAATTAAATCACCTTTTAATATATATATATATATATATATATATATATATATATATAGACACTTTTAAGTTAATTCAATATAAAATCGACATACAATGTCTTAGAAACCCAAGGCATACATATAATATTTTAAAATTTTCGAGTGGATGATCATATTCTTAATACTTTAAGTTAGCATATTTTTTTCATTTTACTTTTAGTTATTCAAATGATTTTTTTGAATATCTTATATTTAGATTAATCTTTTAATTTGATATATTAATGAACTATTTATTGAATCTTTTTTACTTGTTTGATATATATATATATATATATATTCAACTTAAATTATGATTTAATTTAAGTATAATATTAATTATACTAACTCTAATACTATTAGGCTTGAAAAATAAATTGAAACCAAACATGAAGAAAAAAAAAGTATAACTTACTTCATTGTGTGAGAAGAAGGAATACATCATTATTGTATCTCTATAGTATCGTATAATTACTCAAAATATATTGTCAAAAATACTAGGCAAAAATACAAAGTGCATTCTCTAAATTTGACTAAAATTCATTTCAGTTCTTTACTTTCATTCAATTAAGCTCTCTAAGTTTCAACGTTATTCAATTCAAAAAAATTATCCAATTATAAAATTTTAAAAAAAAATCTATAAAATATTTCTATTAATTTTATAGATTTTTTTCATGTAAAAATATATATTTTTTAAGGGTAAATTTTTAATAAAATTTGGCAGAATCTAAATTAAATAAATTTGAAACTTAGAGGACTTAATTAAACGAAAGAAAAGTTAGAAGACTGAAACGAATTTCAATTAAACTTAGAGAATGAACTTTGCATTTTAGCCAAAATACTATATCCTCATTAGGAAGAATTCTTTAATAATAATAATAATAATAATAATAATAATAATAAATACTCTCCATTTTATGAGGCTAAGGCTAGCAAAACCCTAACGCTTAAAGAATGAAAAAAAGTGGGCTCTAATTAGCTTAACTGGTAAAGTCTCTGATAGTTGTATAAAAGATTTAGAGTTCAATCTTCGCCTACACCAAAAACTTATTGGTGTCTTGGTCGGATGATAAAGACTTATTATTAAGAGCGGACGTCATAGGTTGAAACTCTCTTAAAAAATAAAATAAAAAATAAAATAAAAAAAGAACTAAAAAAGGACAGGGAGTTTGTTGATATATTGAGTTTGTTTGGTTAGACGTTTTTAGGTGATAAGGCCAGCAAAAAGCTTACACTTAATGAACTAAAGAAGGATAGGGAGTTTGTGGATATATAGGGTTTGTTTGGTTAAGCATTTTTGGGAGCCTAAACAAATGTTTTTAAAGCTCAAAACTCTGTTTTGCGACAGCAACTTCTCATAATTATTTTTGCAAACACTTATTTTAAATTCAAAAAACTTTTTTGCAATAGTGCGTGTGCGTATGTATATATATATATATATATATATATATATATATATATATATATATATTTGGGAGGGTAGTCAACACAAAATTAGATAGATGTGCCTTTTCCACCCTCTACTTTTCTCTTTTCTAAGTGAGAGGTGGGCTACGTACTACGTAGTGCACAAGTGATTGAATTATGCAATAATTTTTCATATCTATTAAAAATACATTTATCTTTTTCATAGTGAATCTCACAACAGTACTGTAACATTTACACGCTGTGAAAAGGTAAAATATTTTAATGATTGATATGCCTTCTTGAGATAAGAAATGATAAAATATTTTGGGTGGTGTTTATTTCGTATACACTATTCTTTTTTCTTTTTTTTTGAAAGGATTTCGTATACACTATTATATATAAACTATACATTAATATTTTTGCACTGAAGTCGTGATGCTCCCAAATATTGTTTTTAGTTTCATTAAAAAAAAAAAAAAAAAAAAAGCTCAAAAATATAATTTCCTCTATTGCTATTGTTAATATATATAGTACATTAGATATACATGACTTGAGTGGATAAAGTACTAGAGTAGATAGAGTAAATCAGATAGAGTACTAGATCAGATAGAGCACAAGTAATTGAATTTCTATCCCTATAATCTCTCATTGTGGTGTAGCTTGTTATCTTAATAAGGCTGATTTGAATTATGATCATTATCTTCATCTATTGTTCCAATGCGCCCCCGCAAACGAAACAGAGTGGAATGAACGTTGATTTTGGCACGAAGAAGCTCAAAGTGATGAGAATTTAACAGTTTGGTGAAGATGTCAGCAACTTGATCCTTAGTGGAGCGATACCATACATCAAGACATCGAGTAGCAACACGGTCACGAACAAAGTGAAAGACAATTTCAATGTGTTTTATACGGGCATGAAAGGCAGGAGTTGCAGTGAGGTAGGTGGCTCCAATGTTGTCACACCAAAGAACTGGTGGGTGAGGAAGAAAGAAGCCAAGTTCCCATAAGAGAGATTGAAGCCATAGAAGTTCAGTAGTAGTTGTGGCCAAGGAGCGATATTTTGAAGAAATTAAATTAAAAAAAAAAACAACAACAACAACTTTTAGTTTTTCGCTGATCATTGTTTAAACATCAACTCATATTCTCCACCCAAATTCATCTTCTCCATCCAACTCTTCATCTTCTCCACCACTTATAGGGCATTTGGTTCGCCGTGATGTCATATTACGCCATAATATTACGTTATTGTAATCTTATATTAATGTAATATCAATACAATAATACAACATTACATTATTTAGGAAGGTGATGGGATTAAGATAATGCGATATATTTTATAATTTTCAAACATGATAATGTTAGAAAAATTCAAATTAACCAAAAACCTTAATCTCACATTATCGTAATGTGCATCACATCAAAGGCACACCATAGCGAACTAAATGCCCCCTTAAAAATCTCAAACCCAAGAGACCTGAGAGGAACCATAGAGAGAATTTGGGTGGAGAATCGCAGCACAGATCTTAGTGGCTTTCCACCGCCCCGATCCACCTACCACCCAGTATTGAACTAAAGTATTCTACATATCAACATCTTCCTCCTCTCTCTCATTACAGCACAACATTCCTCCTCTCATCTAAGAACACCTAAAGCCAAAATCCCAAAAGTAGAAAAAACAAAAAATTAGTATTAAAAAAAAAAAAAAAAACTTGAATATATAAAACTTACAAAT
Organism: Castanopsis chinensis; assembly: GCA_032878915.1. Classification (NCBI taxonomy): domain Eukaryota; kingdom Viridiplantae; phylum Streptophyta; class Magnoliopsida; order Fagales; family Fagaceae; genus Castanopsis; species Castanopsis chinensis. Next base: position 974,801 of record JAVQMG010000061.1, read on the forward strand.
GGGTAACCACCTTCTTTAAAAAAAAAAAAATGGTGAATCACCAATAACAAAAGAAAAAAACTAATTAGGTTCTTATGCTAACTAATCACATTTATTAACACATTATTTTGTAAATTTTTATAATAAAATTCAAAATAATTTTAATAATTTTCTTTTATCATCTCCAACAAGAGAAATCTCACCCAATTTAAACCCTAAATTGTAATAATAATAAAAAGTTGTTGTAAATTTGCTAATTCATTAATGATAATTAATTTCCCTAAATAGTTTAAGATTTTAATTTTTTCCACCTCGGCCCACATAAGCATTAGCATCTGGTTTGTTAAGGAACGTATATTTTACAACTTCAAAACAAATTTTATCTATTTTACCATCTTATTTTACAACTTACTCAACATTCTAATTTTTATTTTTATATACAACTTATTAAAATAATATAAATTACACCATCAAATAATATAAAAAAATAATTTTCTTCCTTTTAATGTATCAGAGTAGAAAAAATTATCAACCCTGTTTCTTTTTCTACTTCCTCCAAAAACCCTAACCAGAGAGAACACACACAGAGCTCAACTTTGGCTTCCATTGCTTCAAAAAATGCAAAGAACAAATCAAAATCGAAATCGAAAGAGAGACTCTCTCTGTCAATAGTGGTCATTACACCTCTTAAATTTTTATTTTGACTAATTTATTCCTTGAACTTTACGCAAGAGCCAAATCAATATCTTTGTTAGTCTTTTGTTAATATACTAATGAAATAGTCACATGAGACACACATAGACTTCAAACTACCAAATCCAACCCCATGAACCCGATGGTAGGAGGAAAGGGAAATACGCAGTTCACCAGACCTGCCCACCACCTATCACTCTGTTCTTGGCCCGAAACTTTTGAAATTGGTCCCAGTTCCCTTGCAAGACTGAGTCTTTCCTATTCATCCATGTGTGTGTAGAGAGTCTGTGTGCAAGAGTCCCTAGTCTATATATATATATATATATATATATATATATATAGAGAGAGAGAGAGAGAGAGAGAGAGAGAGAGAGAGAGAGAGAGAGAGAGAGAGAGAGAGAGAGAGAGAGAGAGAGTTCAATTAGAATTTGAAATTAGAATCTAATTTTGTGTCATGTGTTGAAGTTTCTGATTTGAGGTTTCTGATCTGTATTGGGGTTTGCTTTTTTTTTTTTTCTTCTTTGAGAAACCGTGGATGTAATCTTATGGGCTTGCTGTGGGCTTGATGTTGGGCTTGCCAGGCAGTTGCCGTCCGTTGTTTTGCTCGGTTACATTTTTTTTTTTTTTGCTCTGTTACAATTTTTTTTTTCCAGATTTTAGTTGAAATTTTATTTTTAGGCTTTTTTTTTTTTTTTTTGCTTGAAAGTAGAACAAATATATATATATATATATATATATATTTTTTTTTTTTTTAATTTCAGGGTGTTCCTCATTTTAATTGAGGGTGTTCCTATTTTTTTTTAAGGGTAAAAAAAAAAAACTATTATATATAATTTTTTTTTTCAGGGTGTTTAGGAACACCTTGGGTATAACGTGGCGCCGCCACTGAGAAAGAGGGAGAAATAAGAAATTAGAAATGTTAGGACATATGTAGTTGTTCAAGCTTGTGAACATATGTTGCTATTTTATGTAATTGGCTTATCCTTAGACAAAACGCACTTTACTTGTAATTGGGTAGATCTAGGATGTGTTAAACACTTCAAGAAACAGTGGTTCAAGATTAAGTGTTGAAGCCGTCAAAGTATGTCCAAGATACAAGCAAGGAAGTGCAAGATTTTAAAGCTCGATAGATACCTCGACAGATACATCTATCGAGATTTAAAGAAGCTGTTTAGCCCGAGCCTCGACAGCTGTCTCAACACCTCTCGACACCTCTATCTGTCGAGAATTAAAGAAAACAGATTTCCAGGTCTGTTTCAAGTCCAATCCGTGTGTGTGTCTTTGGGACTTCTTTTCTCCTAACCCTAGACATATAAAAGGATTATTTTAAGGGCCGTCAAAGTGAGCAAAAAGCAGAAATCACAAGATACAAGTTGCTTCTCCTCTGTTCATGCAAATTGTGATCTGTGAGACAAAGTTCGTGCCCTAGTTCATCTCTGATGATTTGAAGAACTTTGCAGCCAACATTCTTTCTTCCTCAAGTTGGTGAGTGAGTCACGTACTTGGATTCGTGCAAAGGAGTAAGACGCGTACTGGGATCCGCGCATCACATTGGTTAGTCACGTACTGGGAGCCGTGCATTAAACTGGAGAAATTGTCACTACAGAACAAGTCCAATTGGGTATTGGGGTAAGAGTTCAACTGTAGGTTGGTGAGGTACTGGGATTCCTTACTTGTAACTGCTTGTTGTGATAATAGTGGAGTTTCGGGAGTGGTGACCTTAAATCACCCGGTGGGGTTTTTGCCTTAGAGTTTTCCCCATTCGTGAACAAATCACTGTGTTATTTATTTTCCGCTGCATATCTTAGTTTGGTGATTTGTTTGTGCTGCCACGTGATATTATCTGTTAATTTGATTAATTAATAACTGTGCTAATTTAATTGATCTAAATTATCACAAGGGGTCAACGCGTTTGTGGCCTGTCAAGAAATACCTGTGGCTGTTGGACCAACTTGGACGGCGCGATGTGCTGATTAGATCGATGAGGCTGAGCGCGACGACGACAGACTGGATCTGGATCACTGGAGGCTGGAGCGATGGCGCGATGAGGCTGAGCGCGATGGCGATGGGGCGACCGGGAGGGGGGGGCGCAAGCGACGGACTAGTCCACTAGAGGCTGGAGCGATGGCGACGATGCGATGAGGGGCGACGACGCGGACTGGTCCTCTGTATTTTCTTTTTAGGTTTGCTTTGGCTTTAGCTTTAGTGCTTTCTTTTTTATTTTTTCTTTTTTTTTGAGAAAAGCTTTAGTGATTTCTAAGGTTATTGAACTACTGATTTGAGGTTTCTGATCTGTATTGGGGTTTGCTTTTTTTTTTTTTTTTTTTTCTTTTTTTTTTTCTTCTTTGAGAAACCATGGATGTAATCTTATGGGCTTGCCGTGGGCTTGATGTTGGGCTTGCTAGGCAGTTGCTGTCCGTTGTTTTGCTCGGTTACATTTTTTTTTTTTTGCTCTGTTACAATTTTTTTTTCCAGATTTTAGTTGAAATTTTATTTTTAGGCTTTTTTTTTTTTTTTTGCTTGAAAGTAGAACAAATATATATATTTTTTTTAATTTCAGGGTGTTCCTCATTTTAATTGAGGGTGTTCCTATTTTTTTTTTTAACGGTAAAAAAAAAAAACTATTATATATAAATTTTTTTTTTCAGGGTGTTCCTGGGAACACCCTGGGTATAACGTGGTGCCGCCACTGCATTCATGACAATGTTTTCCTTTGACATTATCCGGGAATGACAAAATTTAAGTACAATATCTTAGAAGTTATTTCTTAAGTTTTCATTTTAAGATTCAGGTATATGACTACTTAACTAAAAAATATATTTTTATCCCATGAGAAAATATTCACATAGCAAAAATTTAAAAGAGAAATCTAAGAAACAGCACCAAAGTACTGTACCTAAGTCTTACTCATTCGAGAAATTACTTGTACTACAGATATCATTTGATAATGATTGTAGATAAAGTTTAAATTCAATCATTATTTGGGTAAAGAAGGTGAACAGTTTTTTATTTTTAAAATTATATTAGTTTGTTTCAATCAGATCCGAAACATGAAAGGGCTATTCATTATTTCAAAGTATCCATGAGAACATGAGAGGGCAGTAATCATAGTTGTTAAAACGTAAATTGTATCATGAATCAATTTTTTATTTCTCTATATCGTATATCATATCATATCGTATATCGTAACTTGTAAGATACTCAAACACTTAATAAAATTTAAAAAAGAAATTATATATATAAAGGGTATGATCATTATAAATTCGAGATATATTCAATTAATGGCTAATTTAATCATCACTAATATAATAATATTTAACAAGCTAACTAAATAAATCAAATTAACTTATATTTATAATGTACACATTCATATTTATTAAACTCAAAAGTGATAATACATGACAAATGACCAAATTTATAATTTTTTTTTTATCATATTCATCATCTTACCTAATCAACTCCATCTCAGTCTTTTTTTTTTTTTTTTCCAAAAAAAAAAGAAAAACTCCATCTCAGTCAATGTTGTTACCATCTTCTTCATTGAAATTTTCTTCTCATCAATATTTACTATCTTTTTTTGTTCTTTTATTTCAATAGTTTTTTTTTTTAAATTTCTTATTGGGTTCTTGCTTCATAGATTTATAACAATAATGACAAAAATAAAAAAAATAATTTTATTATCATTTAATGCCTTATTCATAGTATAGAAAATAAATTTGCAAATATAAAAGTAATGTGTCAAGTATATAGTCCAAATTTTGTAGGAGAAGAAAAATTATAGACACGTTATTTTATTGGAGCAATTAAGTAACCTAATAGTTTTGTGTTAAAAGCTAGTCTAACAACCTGTTTTTGTTTCTTTTTTTGAGAAAAAGTTTAACAGCTTGTTGGATTCAAATAAAAACACAAATTTTAATTAAAAAAATACAAATTTTAAAGCCACATGTCTACATATTGTATGATACATATGATTTTACAATACGATACAACTTTACGATATGATTCATATGATATACATTATTATAACATACGATTCATGAACACTTCAGATATAACCTTATGAAACTTTTTGTACAAAATATGATACGAATCTGTTAGAATTGCGTGGTTAAATGATTAAATTTACCATATCCCAATACCTTAAGTTTTTGGAACAATCGGTAATTTAATATGGTATCAGAGCAGGAGATCATGAGTTCGATCCTTGTGTCCTTTACTCTACCTCCCATTTAAATTTCCACATGTTGAGTCTCACCTATAAAAAGATAGTTTCAGCCCATACGTAAGGAGGAGTGTTAGAATTGTGTGGTTAAATAATTAAATTTATCATGTATCGTACTTTAACAAATTATGTATCGTACGATGTAGTGTTGGTACATTTTTGGTTTGTTTTATATATATATTGCTTGAAAAGAGAATAGAATTGTGTGTGAATGTGTTTAGTGATTAGCTTAAAATATATATATATATATATATATATATATATGATATGGCAAAATGTTATTGGTGAGACTCAAAAGACTCAAAACACCTTTCTCCTCAATCAAGGACGGTGGTGGAGCTTTACCCTGGTAACACCTCAAAATGCATTTGTTAATGTGTTCTGTTAGAGTATCAGGCCCATCCCCATTATTCTATGGGCCCAAAAATGGGCTTTGTTGCTATCTTCTCAACTGGGGCCTATGTTATGCAGTGTGCTTCCTAATGGCTTCACCTAAGGTTGAATAAAATTTAATCTCATCCCTCAAAAAGAAAAAAAAAAAAAAAAAAATTGTTTGAGATATAACATTAGCTGCTCTGCTTCTTGTTTTGTAACGTGTTGATATGTAAAACTTTGTAGTTTTCTAGTGTGTGGCCTAAATCTTAATAAAAGCATCGATTCTATCAACATCATCATATTATTAATATTTTTTGCTGAATACATATATATTATTATTTGATTATGCTAGCATATAACCAAACCATTTGAGTTTATCTAAATTGACTAATTGTTATCTTGGATTGTGGCTTTTTGTAGTTTTTTGGGTCAAAGAAGCTTTTTTTTTTTTTTTTTTTTTTCTTTTTTCTTTTTTGGTAAGGTGGACCCCAAAAGAATATTCCCAAGAGAGAGTGAAGATTTATGTAAAATTGTAAGTTATTTTCTATATTTTGTGATCTTGTTAAGTCAATTTGGGCTAGGATTGGGCCTAAAAGGGAAGGTATTTGGATAAAGTTTGACTACAAACTTGATAGTAGTTAATGATTATAATTGCACTAAAACAATTAAAATAATTACATATTTTGAAAATTTAATTATTAAACTGTATGTTTTTTAAGCTTTTAACACACATGTAAAATTCCGTGCCAATTAAATGTTTATTACTATTCGATCTATGAGCTTATCTTATGCACAATTTTATATTACAAAAATTTGAAAATTTAAATATTTAATTGATAGCATAATTATTGTTCTTTGATTTTCTAGAAATTTTGCAAGTATTGAGAATATATGAAAAAAAAACTATCTAATGGTTGATTTGTCTAAATTCACATTAAATAAAAAAAAAATAATAAGTAAAGTTGTAGCCTTTAGTTACAACTAAATTTGTAATCAAATTTTGTCTAAGTTATTTTAGGGCTTGTGCACAATGGACTACATATAACTCATGTTCACAATTGTCACAAACATGCTAGAACCAAACAAATGACACAACATCTGTCACAACTTGCCCGCATGACGAGTTGTAAGTGTTGGAGTTGTGAACTCACATAAACTCATCATTTTTTTTTTTTTTGCCACTCACAACTCGTCATGTGAATAAGTTATGTCATTAGCATATTTCACTATGAACAAATCTCAAAGCCTTGCATTCGAAGTCACTCTTTAATCAAGTTATTCCTAATCTTCTATTTTGTGCATGAGCCACAATTGTGATTGGCTAGAAACTTCATTTATTAAAATCAAGTCTATTTCTCACCTATTAGGAACTCTCTTCTTAGAGCTCTTGAAATAGAGCTCCTTTATAGCTTTTATGCTTAAAGTGACAATCACAAGGTGACTGTACTGTCCTTACTGATGACTGACATCTAAAACATGGTAAGTATAATGAATTAAATTTGAAAAAAATTCTGATATACCCTATAATCAGGGACGGAGCCAGGACTTAGAGTTAAGGGAGTAGTGTTGCTGTTTGCAATGTGTGGCAGTTTTGGCCTCCAACTCTACTGCTTAATTAACTACTAAGGGATTTTCTATTTTCTTTTTATTATTTTTTTGTGCTTTTGATGTGTGCATTGTTGCTTGGTAAAGACAAAATTATTTTATTTAAAATTTTTTAAAGGGCTGGGTTGTTTGTTTTTGGCAAAATTGGTTGATTAAACTTAATTGTTTTTAGCTTTACTATTAGTAATTTTTGTTGTTGGACTAATTTTTTTTTTGGGCTTGTACCTATAAATTTTTTTATGGCCTTTAGAAGGGGAAAAATGCTAGAGTTATAATTTTTTTTTAACAAATTGTAGATATAATGAGTATTTATTGGTAAGTAAAAAAGTTATGTAAGTGGTAGGTTTAGATGCAAACCAATAAGAATTTACAACTTCAATAGTTTGTAAAAATATTGTAGAAGAGTTTGTGAATATCGCATTACTTTTAAAAGAATTAATGATATTATGAAAGGGGGGAAAGCATAATTTTATAAAACAAAATTGCTAAAATTAGTAGCTATATATATACTAATATTTTTTCTAAAAAAAAATTAGGGGGGCAATGCCAAAGTTTACCTCCGTCCATGCCTATAACCCCTTTTTGAGGCCCAAATTAAGGTGTTATATTAATTTGTTTCGGATTCACAATGTGAAAGGGCTATTCTTCTTCTTCTTTTTCTTTTATATTTATTCTTTTTTTGACAAGCGTAAAGGTTATTGATTGTTGTTACAGTTTTGAGTTTTGAATTTTTTATTTTTATTTATTTGTAGAATATATTTTTCTTTAAATAGAGAATACAATTGTGTGTGAATGGGTGTATTGATTGGCTTAAAAAAATCTAATATGGCAGAATGCTATTAGTGGGTGTAAACATATGGTCTTACACCCGACCTTATTGAAACTCTATAATATCGCTACCAAGGCATAAAGTTACAAAGCATGTATTGATTATCTTTTAAAAAATTGTCTAAATGCTATTGGTGAGAGTCGCACGTGAAGCTCAAAACGCCTTTTTCCATATCATCTTAGACCATTTACACTAATCCGTGTATAATAGAAATGCATAAAATTTACATAATTTTGCATAAAAATGACCTACATTAGTTCATGTATAATTATGTAAATTTAAAAATTTACTATAATAATTCTGTAAATTTATATTGATGCTATTCATTTTGATATTTACTAAAAAAAGATATAAAATTTTAAAAGTATCTTCATGATAAATTTAACTCAAATTAAAAAAAAATTTATAAATATAATTTCACATCTAAATTCACATCTAAATTAAAAGAAAAATAAATTATTTATGTTAATATAATTTCACATCTAAATATTTCTTTTTAAAAAAATTGTATTTATTATAAAAATATTTTATACTTGTCTTGAATATGGCAGTAACCATTGACCAATCAAGCCATATGACAAACGTAATTCTCATTAAAAAAAAAAAAAAAAAGAACAAGAAGAAAAGAAAGAAGTAAAGTGGTCTACCTGAGCCTCATTTGGCCACCACAAAAAAAAAGATGTCCTTTGGCCACCTAACCATCAACGTGGCCAAAGGACATCCAAGGAGTCTTCTCTCCTTATCTACAAATTCGTAAAGTCCACATAAATTGCTCAAGTCAAGTCTCTCTCTCACTCTGAATTCTTTTGTTGCTCACTTTCTCTGCTTCAGTGCTTCGGTCAGTTCGGTGCTTCCTCTTTATTTTATTTCTTTTTTTTTTCTTTCGTACGTTCTCTGGTTCCGTTCTTCAACCTCTCCCCTTTTGTTTTTCCTCTCTTCCTCTAGCCAATCCAAATCCTTTTTGGGTTTTTTTTTTCCCTCTCTTCCTTCACTCGGTGCCGACCCATCAGATTTGTCCAGTGCATAACCATCAGATTTGCCCAGCCACCATGGGTTTTGGATTACCGGGTTTGTGGGTTTCCAATATGTTTTTTTTGCTGGTGTTTTTGGTTTTTCTTGGCATGGATTTTTGACTTTTTCAGGCAGAGTGAGGCGGGATGATCGTGAGATTGAGATGAGAGATGATCTGATCGGGCATAGGGTGAGTTTAAAACCGGTTTGATCACACCGGTTTCCGGTTCTCAGGTTCAACCGGCCGGTTTTTACTATTTACCGGTTTTAAACTTATTTTCGGTTTTTTACCATAACCGGACCGGATTGAAGGCCGGTTTCCGGTCGGACCGGCCGGTCCGGTCCGGTTTTTAAAACTATGCATGAGACTCAACCCTCCTTTTTCCGGGATTGGGATGGTGGGGCCTATTGAAAAATGTTGCATAGGCGTAGGGCGAAAAAGTCAATTGCGTTCTCAATAGTCTTTCGAGAAAAAATAATATTGGAAAAACAAATGTCTTTTACCGCTAGGGCAACATAGCAAAAAGTGTTGCGCAAATGTCATTTTGTGAAAACAATTGTCTTTTTGATCTTTTTGCCATGTTGGCCTAGCGGTAAAACCGTAAAAGACAATTGTTTTCACAATTGTTATCCTAGCGGCAACACTAGCTAGCTCAATTTATTTGTGTATGTGAGTGTTGACAGAGAATTCTTATTCTTTTCCTGTAATATTGATGCAATTTCTTTTTGCAAGTATCAGGAGCGGCCAGCTCTACCCTTTGTTCAGGGGTTCAAAACTTCAAATGAACGCCCTGATTTCAAAAAATATATATATTTATAATATATATTTTTTGTTAATTCAATACTTTAATTTATTCTTAGAAATATCACACCCTAACTTAAATTTTAGACACCCTTGCTACAAGTATTTCCAACTCTAAAAGTATGAGTAAGTGTTTGTGAACTGTAAGTGTCACTCTTTATTATAAATTTATATTTTATTTGTGTGAGTATTTTTAATATTAATTGTGTGCATTACTTATTGTTATAATGTTATTTGTATGAATAATGATTTGTGTGGATATTTGTGTGTACAGTATAAATATAATATAACTTTATATAATTTAATAATTAGGAAATAGAGAGGGTTTATTACATGTGTGTGTATTGTAATCATGCTGTAATAACTTTTTGTTACAAAGTCAGAAAAATTCATGATGAAAAATTGTAAAGCTAGTAATTATTTAAATATTTAATTGGTTACGTAAACACGTAAACATGTCTACTTAACCAATTTTTTTTTTTTTTAGAAGCTCCAATTATTTTATATATGAATGAGTGTGATTGTGTGTGTCAATAATTAATACAGGGCTAATGAGTTATCTTTTAGTTTAAAATATTTTTGTATAACCAATGACAAATTAATAGATAATAACAATTGCATAAAAATAAAAATATTAGACAAACTTAACAAAATAAAATAGTTATAGCTATCCACATTGGTAATAAATACCCATAATGAACTATCTTTTAACAATTCAAAATTTTAAAAACTTATAAAACTTTTTTTGTTTTGGTCCATAACTTGATATATTCAAGTTTTCTTTTATTAAAAAATTTTTAATTTAAAATTTTTTTAATTTAAGTTTCTAAACAAACCTAGAGCCACCACTGGCAAGTATTGCAACAGCTTGCATTTGAGCGTTAAAGACGTTACGGACATCGTGAAACTCCTGACCCTCATTGCTAAACTCTGCGAGTGTATAAGATTTCTTAAAAGCGGTTGCCAAACTGTGGTTCTCAGCAACGCCACCGGCGGCGATGGCACTACCGACAACCAAATGGGTATCGAAATTCAGAATACTGATGACAACTTTATTGTAGCCTCTGCTAATGGTTCTACATCTGCTGGAAATGGCGTTCATGCAAAAAGTACTCCTTACTATATTACTACTTTTTTTTTAGAATTCCACGCTGCTTTTTCTTTTTTTAAGGTACTAGTTCAATACGGTTTGGTGGCATGGTCTGAGGACTTTCGACAGACGAGAGGGCCAAGTTTTCCTACTGGTAGAGTATCAGGGCTTAATCCTATTCTTGGGGCATTTATAGTACCTTCCTTGTAGTACTCTGGGCCTAAAAATGGGCTTTGTTACTGATCTTCTCAGCCGGCCCTTTGCAGACGATAGGTCACAAGCCTTTAATCCAATGACTTCCATGCAACCCTCATCCGAAAATAGAACTTGTGCGTGAGGGTAAGTTACAGTCTACAGAATATTCTATTGGCCCACATAAACAAAAAACTGAAAATGACCACCTTTTTTTTAACCCAATCCACAAAACAATAAGATTTATCAGTGACATAAAAACACTTTTTCACCAATTTTTTTTTTTTGGTTAAACACACTGAATATATACCACTATGCAACAACCAATCTATTACAAAAGAGCTCTGTTTTGCCAAAAGCTAGTAGATTATCTACCACAGGCGGTGGTTCACACAAAATAAGGAAGTTAGTAAGCTGAATTACTCTTGTATTAGCAAGCTTGTCAGCACATCTATTAGCTTCCCTAAAAATATGAGTCATTGTGCAATTAGGGAAGGCTCTGATCAAGTTCCTACAATTATTCAAAAGGAGTTTTAACATGAGATTAATAAAGGAAGGGTTCGTAAGTAAATGTACAAGAACATCAGCATCTATGTTAGGGACAAACTCACATACCCAAATCCACAACATATTTTGTTGTGATTTATTTATAATAAAATATTTTCAAGGGCATGGTAAACAAGATGTTACTCAAATTTCAATTTACAACTTTAGCAAGTTGTGAAAAGGATAATGAAAATTTTTATATCACAATCAACTCAAATGGATTAAGCATTCAATAATGTAATCAAACACTAATAGTCTAATACACATCAATGTTATCAATTCTGTCCTAACCAAAAGATTCTGTTATGGTTTATTAATTGGTATGAATCACTCATATGTTTCATCTCTGCCAAAATTCTAGTTTATTTTAATTTGTTCCGTTAAATTTCAGCCGTATGTGAACAAAACATTAAGCTTTTTTCTTGGCTCAAGTTTCTAATTTTATTCTTAGAATATGAAATTTGGATTTGATTCTTTTATTTGATATCACCGTCAAGAGAAATTGGAGCAATTTGAGTTATTTATTTGATTCATCATAAATATTTTCTTGATTTGTTATTTGAAATTTGGTGTATTAGGCTAAACTATAAATTCATTCTAAAATTAATGTCCTTATTATATATATGGTAATATTAAAAATGTTTATGATTTGGTTTTGCATAGATAATTTGATATGTTATACAACTTTTTGGTGAATTATTGTGTTATTAGAGGTAACTATGAAATGGTAAGTCAAAATTAAGTAATATTAAAATGTTTCGTTTTAATATACAAACCGTAAGGATGTCAATTTTGATACATGCCATTTAGACATTATAAAATGAGGTCCTACAAAATAAATAAATAAATAAAAATAATACAGTTAGATTTTATTTGTGTGAGCGAAATATAATATGATTAGATTTAAACCTAAACCTTAAGGATGCATGTAATTAATGTCTACCAATTCCAAGTATATTCTTTTTCTCTCTTTTAAATAATAAGAATTTTTTAAAGATAATCTTTTCAATTAAATAAATAATTATGTAAGTGTACGGTAAGACCCATCTCTTTGTGAGAAGAAAAGAATATACTTTCAAAATACACAATAATTTTCCCTTAAAAAAGATAAGTTACTTTCCATCCAAAGACATTGTATAGTGAAGTTTTAGAACTCTTAAAGGGCATCATCTTTTTTTTTTTTTTGAAACTCCATAAAAAGGAAACCATCCCTTGCATAAATACGGGCCTAGTAATCGACTTTGCTTGTGACTTTCTCCAAGTCTCTTTCAATGTGTTCCACAACCACACACATCAAAAGACCACAAATTAGTATATTACCAAGTCCGCAATAGTTCCAAAATCCTATCATGATAAACTAAAACATCCAAGCAAAATAACAAAATACCACATTTCACCAAGTCCACAATAATCCAAAATCCTGATGGAGGCGTTCAGCCATGAGAGTGGCAAGTTCAGCTTCTTCAGCTGCAACAGACAATGGAATCGTGCCTTGGCATTGGCAGCCTCCTCAACCTTTGGTCTGTAGACTTCTAAGCATTGCCTCTCCAATTCCAACAGCGTGTGGTCTTTGTCTGCTTCACTCTCACCAATGTTTATGTCATTCCATATTTACTGGTCTCATACAGCAGCAGTCAGCAGCAAAACCAATTAAGGAATTTTCATATGTAAGTGTTACTTTTCATTCAAAAGAAACTAAAATCTAGCACTATTAATATTTAATAGAATTTGAGCAAAAGATATGAGGTCATTTTTCACAGCATGCACGATCCAAAGTTAGACACTTAAATACGGCACCTACCTGGAGAGATAATTATTTGCAAAATTATCTATTAATGAATCAGGGGTCTTACTGCTTATGTTATGTTTTAATAATTAGAATGAAGATAATAGATTTAGTACAGCTATTAAGTGGCCAGTTACACGAACTTTCCAATAAGCATAGAAGATGCTTATACCTTATTTAATCAAGTGTAGTGAGGCAGGCCAACCGGAAGAAACAGCACTTTGTAATTGTAGATTGGCTTGCCCTGCATCCTCTGATAGTGCCGATACATATCTGTTCAACTGAAAAATGAAATAAAGAGTCAATAGATAAAGATTGCTAATGTTACATAAAGCAGAAGCTTTCATAAATCACACACACACATATATACAAACAGTTGTTTCATATGTTGGAAATTGACTGATGTCTACTACACGTTTTGTGGTAATAAAACAAATAAATAGATAAAATAAACATTTGTAATACAAATTAGGAACTTTGAAGCTTAGCAAATTTCGAATTACAAAAGAAAAGAACTTTACCCTAGTAATGCATCAAGCCACACATATATGGTTTGCTTATTGTCATTAGGAACTGGGATGCCCCAATACACTGATGCTCGGGAAACAGAAAAAAATCTCTTAAGCCACTTTTGATCCAGCTTTGCACCTTCAAGCAAAAAAGATTATGGAAGTGATTAATAGAAAATTCCATATAGCAAGATACAAAAAGAGTATTTCTAAAATTTCATCAACAAATTGCCAAGGGGAAAGAGATGCAGAGAGAATTTTTAGATTAAATTCATAAAAACTGATTCCCCTGCCAAGCATGATCGACATTTGAGAGCAGAAGCACTATCAATACAGGGCATGTCAACAATAAATCTTTACCCAAAAGGCATATTTAAAGCATTGTTGGTTCAGCACAAAAACGTTTTAAGGAATATATTAGCAATCATGGCATAATGACTCTTCAAAAAGAATATCTTGAATGGAAAGTACTATCGAATGCATTCTGTCATGTGTCTATGACTACAGCAATAGCTAATACAAATTTACTACAACAGTATATACTCAATATGCCAATTATTTAGCTTACAGCATTTCTCAATCAGCATGCTCAGGCTCTTAGCAGGAAACTAATCATGCTGAACGCAGCCCCCACGAAAATCTTTTTACAGTAAAGCTCAGGGACAACTATTTAGGTCACGCTAGACTAAGTTTTTTCATAATTACCTACCATCTCACCTCATTTAACTGGAAAGAAAGCTGAAAAAAAAATTTTGGATTTTGTGTAAAAGTTTCTTCCAAGAATTTTTTATATTTTGATAGTGCAAAGTAGTAATTATCCTCTTTCCACAGAACACATGACTTCGGGTGCATGGGGCAACAGTTGTTATCAAGCAATTCTTTCTCATCCTGTAGATTCATAGAGCTAAAGACATTACACTATTGTGGTACACATACAAAACCTCTCTCAAACCAAACGACCACAACAAATAAAAGGAATTCCACATAAAGAGTAATCTCAACAAGTTCTTGTAAATATCGAAGGAGATTTCCTACATAAATACTAGCACCTACAAAAATAAAAGAACTCACTTTTTATCAAATGCTCAATTATAGATAATGCAATAACCCCATCACTAATCCAAAAGTAAGTATGTGAATATAAAAACAATAAGCAGATAAGAGAAATTAAATTCAGACAACGTTGCTACATCCACACTTACAAGTACAAATGCAAATATTTCCTGATACTCCTCACAGTAGACAAAAAAATCCTTCATATATATATATATCACCATTGGCAAGAACCCTTGAGTAAAATTCCTTCAGAAAAAAACCTCATAGATCCAATCCAAATTTAAATTGATAGTAATGAAATACATATCAACTCCAATTTAAGCATTTCTTCAATATAATATGTTCAAACCTCATAGACCCAACCCATACTTCAGATTCCAAGAGAAAGGTATGCAATTTCTAATGCCAAAGTATACAAACTCTAGCTCCCAAATTATACTACTGCTTTCATTCTTCGTAGTCTCTTTACAAAAATTTTTTTTTTTTTTTTGGGAGGGGGAAACAAACAGAGTTAGAGAGAGACCTGTAATCGGAAGAAAAAGCGGAGGAGTAGAGATCGCCGACCACCGCGCCTCAGTTCGTCGTCGGAGATCTGTATTTGAGTTTTCTTACAGAGAGAGGGAGACTGATGAAAGAAAATGAGTTTAATAAAATAATATATATATATATATATATATATATATATTTAAAAGACTGGTTTTTTTTTTTTTTTTTTCGAGGTTTTTTTTTTTTAAAAAAAAAAGGTTGCATTGGTTAAACTTTTAAGGCACTGTTTGGAAGATGAGTTTTAGAATTTTTTTTTTTCATATATTAAACAACATTACATACAATTAAATACACTTTTTCATCCACGTGCATATCCAAATAACATAACTCAAACTACTTCCTCAAACACCCTTAAATAACTCTCCAACTTTGACGCCAAATTTTTTTTTTTAAAAAAGTACGCGAAAATCTATTTTTAGTGTTTACTTCCAACTTTTTCCAGTGAAGCGAAAAAAATTTAGTATAAGTAAATCTCTTTTTTTATTGGTAGTGATAAAACTTTAGAGAATAAAAAATAAAATTTAAAAAAATAAGGAAAACTAATTGAATGCAAAGAACAAAAATAATATTTAGTAATATTAACAAATAAAAAACAACCCCAAAAAAAAAAACCAACTAAATTCTTGGACCAGTTTGCACAATTCTTTTTTTTTTTTTTTTTGGTAGAAAGGAAATTTCATTCAAAACTAAACAATAGGGCAAAACCTGTTAAGACACAAACCGTGGCTATCAGCCTCAAAACACTTAAAACATCCACAAGAGGATTAGAGTACAAGATATAATCAATAGATTGCGAATAACCAATACTAGCCAGCTTGTCCGTGCACCCATTAGCTTCACGAAAAATGTGCTGAATTCAGCAGTGGGGCATTTGAGAAACCAGCTGTCTGCAATCTTCAAACAGAGGGGAGATGACTGTATTGGTATAGTTTGGGTTACTAAAAGCATCTACAAGAGATTTAGCATCCATTTCCACAATGATTTTAGGGGAGTTTAGCTGCTAGCATAATAGGAGACCATTTCTAAGAGCCCAAAGCTCGGCCAAAAAGCTGTTAGCGTTCCCTAACCTCCTAGAAAAGCCAACAACCCAGTTGCCCTTTTCATCCCTTATAACACCTCCACCCCCGGTTAAGCCCACCACGCCATTTGCATCCCCATCCGTGTTAAGTTTCAGCCAACCCGTATCAGGTTTTTCCCGACAAATACTTTTAACAATCCCTTGTCTGCATTGCTTCCATCTCCCTGCACAGTGGAAAAATTCATTGGACTGCACAATGATCTCTTGCACTATGCTTGGGTTAAAGCCTTTGTTTTTGAAAACCAATTGGTTCCTTTGTTGCCAGATTTTCCAAATTGCGAATAAGAAGAGAATACTCCAAAGGGGGAGATCTGCCAAAAGGTTGGTCTTATCATGGCAGTTGAAAAAGAGCCAATCCTTAGTTGGTTGAGAAAAAAAGGACGGATTGAGGCCTTGGCGACGCAGCTGAACCCAGATAGGCTTGATGCAAATGCAGTCACGAAGAGCATGAGAAATAGATTCAACTTCCATATGACACAAAGGGCAAGTTGGATCTTGAGTAATCCCTCTACCCATGAGACACTCCTTTACCTCGATGCTGATGTGCATGCACTTCCACACAAACACTTGAATTCTAGGGAGAATGTTCAGCTTCCATATCCATTTACCTGAGAAGGATTCAGACTTAGAGGGGTCAATAGCAATACAGTACGCACTCTTTAAGTCAAAGGTACCCTTTGGAGATAGGCTCCAGGCTATTTTATCAGTTCCCCTAGTGAGGATAGGCGTTGGAGTGGCTTGGATCTCAGCTTTAATGTCATTAGGAAGATCAAAGGGGATTACTGACCAATCCCAACCATACGGGGCAACCACATCCTTGATTCTAAGATTCACTATATCACGGGGAAAGGGGCCATAAACAAGTTGTCTAATCGGTCCAAGGTTTAACCACCGATCAGACCAAAAGTTTAGGCTACTATCATGCCCCGGGATCCACTTCATCCCATATTTGAACACATCCTCTCCTTTTTTCATACTCCTCCAGGTGGGGGAACAAGGCAGCCTCGAACTATTCTTGGACTCCGCTCTCAATCTAGTACAGTATTTCAATCTAAGAACTCTTACCCATTGAGAATCACTCTCCATATGGAATCTCCAGTTTAGCTTAGCCAAAAGAGTCGTGTTTCTGACCTTGGCTGACTGCAAGCCCAACCCTCCTAACTCCTTTGGCTTGGTTACCTTATGCCAATTTATCCAGTGTATCTTCTTGGTGTTTTCCGTGGACCCCCATAAGAAGTTTCTATTGACCCTATCTATCCCTTCAAGAATCTTGTTAGGTAAGGACACATTTTGCATGACATGAGCTGGGATAGCGGAAGAAGAGGATTGGATTAAAACAATTCTTCCCACCATTGAGAGAAGATTGGCTTTCCACCCCACAAGCTTCTTTTTAACTCTGTCTAGCACAAACCTGAAATCTTGTCTACAAGAACCTGGGTGTTTTAGGGGAAAACCCAGGTAATTGCCAAGATTTGATGTAGCTTGAAACCCCAGCAGATCAGCAAGCACCTCTCTTTGATCCGGATCTATATTGGGTGAGAAAAACACCCGAGATTTTTCTGCACTAATAGTCTGACCTAAGCTGGCACAAAAATCTTCTAGCACCCCCTTAATTGTGGCACAATTTTCCGGGTCAGCCTTGGCAAACAAGATTAGGTCATCCTCGAAAAAAAGGTGGGAGAAAGCTAACCCACTTCTAGAGGCCTTGACTGGAACCCACTGCTTATATATGCACTTTTCTTGAATTAAAGCTCCTAGAACCTCCATGCAGAGGATAAATAAGTACGGAGAAAGTGGATTGCCTTGTCTAATGCCTCTTGAAGGGTAAAAAGACTCAAGTCTGCCTCCATTAAACAATAAGGAAGTTGACACGGAGGAGATACAGCTCATGATGAGATCCAAAATATTGGAAGGGAAATTAAATCTAGCCAGCGTATCCCTGATAAACCCCCATTCAAGTTTGTCATATGCCTTTTCAAGATCAATTTTAATAGTCATATACCCCTTCTTCCCCTTGGTTCTTCCAATGGTGTGAATTAGCTCTTGAATTATGATAGTGTTGTCCACACCTCTTCTTCTAGGAACAAAAGCAGCTTGGTACGGTGAAACCAATTTCTCTAGATGTGGCCTTAGTCTAGCCACAATAACTTTAGTGATAATCTTGTATACGGTGTTGCAAAAGCTTATTGGTCTATAATTTCCCAAGGTCTCCGGCCCTTGGATTTTTGGGACGAGAACAATGTGGGTTTCATTGAGGTAAGCTGGCACTCTTCTCTTCTCAAAAGCTCTCATGACTTCCTCAACCACTGAATCCCCAACAGTGAGCCAAAACCTTTGAAAGAAACTGGCATGCAGCCCATCTGGGCCAAGGGCTTTATAAGCCTTCATGGACCAAAGAGCATCCTTGATCTCCTCCTTGGTGACCATCATTGCTAGATCTCTCTTTTCCTCATCCGAGAATTGGGCTTGCCACTGTAATCTTTGATTCGGAATTCGATTGACCACCATATGAGAGGTAGTGTACAAAGACATAAATCCCCTTCTAAAGTAATCCATGACATCCCTTTCGTCTGTGATCCACTCCCCCACCTCATTTTTAATTGAGGCAATATGATTCCTATTCCTCCTAGCTAAGGCCGAAACATGATAAAAAGACGTATTTCGGTCTCTTTGAATCATCCAATTAATCCTTGATTTAAGGGCCCACGGGTCTCTTTCCTGGTCTAAAATAACTTCGAGCTCTCTGTGAAGCTAATTCTCAAAGTTAATTAGAGAAGCAGAGGGATTAAGGGCAATAGCACGTTGGACTCCATAAATTCTGGCCAGAGTTCTCTTTTTTTTGCCATGAATATTCCTGAAATGGTTCTTGTTCCAGGAAATAACTTCTTTAGTAAAGCGGGTAATAGACTCCTCTAGATTCCTGGTATTGAACCAGGATTGCGAAACGATACCAGGAAAAGACAAATCAGAGAGCCAAAAACTTTGGAATTTAAAAGGCCGATTGAGCAACATAGACCTTGTAGGATGAGTTTCCATGAGAATGGGACAGTGGTCTGAGTGGCACCTAGGCAGATGGGAAACTTTAGCCTCCGGGTACAATAAGCACCAGTCTGGATTTGCGAAGAAACGATCAATTCTTTGAAGAATTAAGTTGTTGATATCCCTTCTATTGGTCCAGGTGTACCTAGGACCAGAGAATCCCATATCGAGCATGCTGCATCTATCTAGACAATCCTTAAACAGCAAAGACCGGTTAATGCTCACCCCTCTACCCCCAAACTTATCCTCTTTAATTAGAGGTTCATTGAAATCTCCCGCCATAATCCATGGCTTATTGTGTAATTATGCAACTTTTGTTAGATTTTCCCACAAGACACATCTTTCTGCACTCCTAGGACTAGCATAGATGGCAGAAAAAAACCAAGCAAAGTCAGAGGATCGTACCTTAACTTCTACGTGAATTTCTTGCTCAGTAATGGCAAGAGTGCTGATCTTCACTCTGTTTGAGTTCCATAAGAGCCAAATCCCGCCAGTGAAACCAATAGCGTCAGAGCGAATTGCACCATCGAAGGGCAATCTATCTGTGATTTCCTTCGCACGGTCCCCACCAACTCTAGTCTCCATAACCACAAACACCGCAGGATCATGGATTCGCACTAAATCATGCACATGACTCTGAAAATTGGGCTTCAGAGCGCCCCTAAAATTCCAAGCAACGATATTCATTTTTAACGCAACGATGGGAGCAAAACCAAAACAAACACTGTCAAGAAACGCCTTAACCCCGCTCCTAACCTCAAATTCCATCTTGTCTTCGCCGGACTCGATGTGGCTGGACTCCTTATCAGGTAAAGAATCCGCTCTTCCTCGAGGACACCCATCTTCATCTCTCGCCCGATCATCCAAGGAATTGGAATCAAAACCCAAGCTAGACTCACCAGAGTTAGGAAGCCTAGTTCGACGCTCATCACCCAAATTGGAACGCGAAGCTTCCACGCCTCCATCAAGTTGCGATTGGCCAAACCCATAACTCTGGTGGGATTCGCCCTTTTCTCCTCGAATATCAATTGTAGTGCTTTGACCACCTTTCCCAAATGACAGCTTGTCCATCTCGGGTTTGGCAAGGGCCACGAAATTAAAAGCACCGTGTGGGTGATCATCTTGTCCATGGCTGGAGAAGGAAGTGGGTAAAGAAGTGAAAGTGTTTGACAAACTCTGCGGAGCAGCGGCACTAATAAGGTTGAACCTCTTACCCATACCTCTGGCAATTACTTTCATGCCCTTCACAGAAGACCTGGACTTGTTCTTTGGGGGCGCAAGGACTTGGGATGACAGTCTCGGACTAGAAGAAATACCAGAAGCCTTATCCTTCTCTCCTTGGACTAGTCCAGCGGGCCGCATAAGGTTGAAGCCCGTTGAAGGCCCTAGTGGAAGCCCATTGCTTGACGTTGCAGCCCAGCCCGCATCATCACTCACTAGGGGGGTTGCTACATTCTGTGTTGATCTGGTGGTCCCTTTAAAGGGAGTACTTTTTTTTGTCCCTTTCTGCCCAGGCCTTTTCCTGGACACAACCATCCAAGGGCCATACTGTCCTTCATCCTCACCCGTACCACTATCATTTGGCGTGTCTTGCATGCCACCTGCACACACATCGTCACGCACTTCTCGTGGATTATCCACCTGGTCTACTTGGCGTCTCTCCGTCGTAACCTCCGGCAACTCCTCCTTACGGATTGTGTAAGGGCATGCTTCTTTGCGATGACCAATCCGGCCACAGGAAAAACAAAGTTTCTGAATTCCCTCATAGACTACAGCCTGCTCAAACCGCCCAATGAGAGTGGTATTGATCAAAGGTTTGTTAACGTCAATTTGAACACAGAGTCTGGCATATTTACCCCGCGCCTCCATAGCCGTATGGGTATCAATCCTTAAAACTCTCCTAATAGCCTGGCCAAGTTGTTTGAGGACCCCTACTTTATAGAGCTCTATAGGTAACCCATTGAGTCTTATCCAGACGGCAATGAGAGAGACATCAGCTGAATCGGGTTTAAAGAAGGGTTCCCAAGGTCTAATGGACAAAAAGTGGTCTCCAATGAACCATGGCCCTCTTTTCAAAACAGCATCGAGATCCTCCTTTGAGTAGAAGTGAGCTAGGAAAAAGTCATTCCCTAAATCAACACAGTCTAACCTCCCTGTAGGTTTCCATAGTTGGTTTAACTTGTTTTGTAGGAAGTTGAAGCCCACTGACCTTCCTACAAGCTTGACAATAATAGCTTTTGTCCAAGGCTCCCTGATATGAAGCTTAGTTTCCCTTGAGAGTTTGACAGCCACAATGCCTTCTCTAAGTTTAGCAGTAGATGCCTCATCATCTGATTCAACATTCGAATCCATAAGGTTGGGAAATTCAAAGGCTTGGGCATAAGCCCCTGGGATTTCTCCTATCAGCTTATCCTTGAAGGAAATATTGGATCGGCCCCAAGCATTCTGACTGTCTCGAGGTAAAGAACCCTCACTGGAGCCATCGTTGAAATCAGTGTGATGGAAGTCCTTCACTTTTTTGTTGCTTCGGGCCAACTCTGCCTCCTCTTCTCTGGAGAGTGAGCGTGGTTTCAGTGTGGACATTTTTTCTATTTCAAATCCACAGGCGGATTTTCTCTATCTTTCAGGTGGCTACTTGCACAATTCTTGAATTCTTCGTGATACGCACTCTTTCTCACGTGTGTGAATCCTGAATATATTGTGAGAAGCTTTTTTTTTCTTTGGAGATAAAAGAAGGATTTGATTCACGTATAGAGTCTATAGACAACAGAATTGCACATCAAAATCACGCGCACGTATATAATTGTACATTAAGAATCAAACCTTAAAGATTCATACATGTGTGGAAAGAAACATATATATTCACTCTCTTAAGAATAACAACTTATTCAATCAAACAAGTAATTATATGCAAGGGTACGGAGGTCATCAACACAATACAAAACAAACAGCAAAACTCACAACACTGACACAGACAGTCAAGCTTGCTTATTCTCAAGTCTCAACTAACAACCAACAACGTAATCTTCTTCTGGACGTGGAAGCTCCAAGTGATGTAAAGCATAAATTTTGTTAACGAGATAAAGTGAGAGATAAAGACTGAATAGTCTGTGTATATTGATATATATAATAATGTACAATAGAGAGCCTTATATAGGCTAGGTATGTGTGCAGTACAAGTAATATGAGTAAACTACAAGTACAGTATACTGGACTAAGCCCAATGGGCTAATCTAGTCTAAGCTATACACTAACATCCCCCCCTCAAACTCGAAGTGGCAAGGAGGAAGCCAACTGGAGTTTGGATATAAGATCTCGAAAACGACCAGGCGGGTGAGTCTTGGTGAAGATATCAGCAGGCTGGTCAGCAGAGGAGATAGAGAATAACTTGAGATTGCCTTTCTTGAGATGCTGGTGAGTGATGTGGCAGTCAATCTCAATGTGCTTAATGCGTTCATGGAAGACATCATTATGAGCAATATAAATGGCACTATGGTTGTCACAATAAAGAGGAGTGGTAGTGGGCTGGGGAGCGGTAGTGGGCTGGGGAGCATCCATGTTAGCCAAGAGCCAGCGGAGCCAGACAAGCTCACAGGTGGTGTCGGCAAGGGCACGATACTCAACCTCAGTACTGGAACGAGAAACCACATCCTGCTTCTTGCTACGCCATGATATAAGGGAAGTACCTAACAGGAAACAGAAACCTGTAATAGAGCATCGATCAGTCAGATCACCTGCCCAGTCTGCATCTGAGTAAGCATGAAGCTCGAGAGAAGACCGAGAGGAGTAGTGGAGACCATCATAAAATGTGCCCTTGACATATCGAAGAATCCGAAGAACTGCAGCATAGTGAACAGAACGAGGGGCATCCATGAACTTACTAACCATACCCACGGCATGTGAGATATCAGAACGAGTAACAGTGAGATAGATCAGACTACCAACCAACTGACGATAGCGTGTAGCATCAGATATAGGTTTACCATCCAAGGGTGTGAGCTTTGCATTGTATTCCAAGGGAGTGGAAACAGTCTTATTGTCAGTGATACCGGCTTTGGAGAGAAGATCAGAAGCATATTTAGCTTGGGAAAGATAGTATCCATTAGAGGACAAGGTAACCTCAAGCCCAAGAAAATAGTTAAGAGTGCCCCAATCTTTCATCTCAAAATGCTAACTGAGGAAGTGCTGAAGAGAGCGGATACCTGCAGAATCATTTCCAGTAATAATCATATCATCAACATTAAGAAGAATAAGAGTGATACCAGCAGGGGATCGTCGGACAAAAAGAGCAGTGTCATGAGGACTCGAAGTGAAACCATGTTGAGCAACAACTGAGCTGAACTTTTCAAACCAAGCTCGAGGAGCCTGCTTGAGGCCATGAAGAGCACGACGAAGGCGACAAACTTGACTGCCTGAGTGTGGATAGCCAGGGGGTGGCTGCATGTACACTTCTTCTTGGAGATCTCCATTAAGGAAAGCATTCTTCACATCCATTTGATAAAGAGGCCAACGGGGAACAGCAACCACAGCAATGAGACATCTGACAAATGTAAGGCAAGCAACAGGAGCAAATGTTTCCTCATAGTCAATGCCATACTCCTGAGTAAAGCCCTTGGCAACAAGACGAGCCTTGTATCGTTCAACACATCCATCAGCTTTGGTCTTGATCTTGTAAACCCACTTACAATCTACTACAGACTGACCAGGAGGCAAATCAACCATATCCCAAGTGTGATTCTTATGAAGGGTATCTAGTTCTTCATTCATAGCTTGCTGCCAAAGAGGGTCAGTATGGGCCTCACAATAGGTGTGAGGTTCATAGAGGGTGGCAAGAGCAAAAGAGCAGTGATAATCAGTGAGATAAGGGGGAGGAATGCTTACCCGGGTGGAACGGCGAAGTTCAGGGCTAACAGGTAACTCAGGAGAGGGTGGTGCCACAAGATCCAAGATAGGCGGGTCATGTGCCGGGGATGGAGCCGGAGATGAGTCGTCTGGAGAGGCAGCTGATGTAAAAGAATCCTCCACAAGTTCAGGATAGAGAAGGAGGAAAAGATTGGTAAAAATGGGAGACTCAGAGGAAGAGGATGCAGGAAACTGCTGAAGACTCGTGAAAGAACGATGTTCCCAAAACTCAACATTACGGGAGACACGAAGCCGATGAGAAATGGGATCATAGCAGCGAAACCCCTTTTGAGAGACACCATAACCAAGGAAACAACAGAGAAGAGCACGAGGTTGAAGTTTTATTCGTTCGTGAGGAGGAAGAGAGACAAAGCAAGCACAACCAAAAACCCGAAGAGATGAGGAAGAGAGGCAGAAATGAGAAGGGTGCGGACAACATCAAGAATGTGACGATGTTTTCGTTCTGCACGACCATTTTGTTGAAAGGTGTAAGGACAAAACCGCTGAGGAAAGGTACCATGACTGTTTAAAAAGGATAGGAAAGATTTATCATTATATTCTTGGGCATTATCTGATCGAAAGACTTTGACAGTGCGATTAAACTTTGTTTCAACCATTTTATGAAATGTTTGGTAAATAGACACAAATTCAGACCTATGGTGAAGCAGATAAATCCAAGTATATCGAGAGAAATCATCTACAAATATGACAAAATATCTAGATTCCCCCTCAGTAGGAACTGATGCAGGACCCCAAATATCAGAATGTATAAGATCAAAAGGTGTAGAAGAAAAAGAATCTCTATTATTAAAGGGCAATTTAGCTTGTTTGCCAAAATGACAGGAAGTACAATCAAAATTTTGAAACTGAACTGAACCTAAATGACCTTGAGAAGCTATCAATTGAAGACGAGATAAAGATGGATGACCAAGACGAGCATGCCAAAGATCAGGTGAGGGGGTGGTAATGGCAGCAGCTGCAGAAACAACTTGTGAAGGAATCTTCAAGTCATGAACCTCAAACATGCGACCAACTTTACGCCCTGTTCCAAGTACTTGACCCGTCCGGAGATCCTGCACATTCACACCATGATTAGTAAAAAGAAGATCTACACCTAATTCACAAAATTGACCAACAGAAAGCAAATTGAGGGATAACTTTGGGATATGAAAGGTGTCACTAAGGATAAATTAGGAGAAGAGATTGTTCCTTTATGACTAACAGGCATAGGAGTTCCATCAGCAGTGTAAATAGTGATAGGGTGTGCTAAGGGTGCCTTATCAGAAAATTGAGATTCATCAGGAGTCATATGGTTACAACATGCAGTATCAAAAAACCAAGGTTGTTTACCTGAGGTGACAGAAAGGGCAATAGAAGTTCGGGATAAAACCTGTTGAACAACTGCCTCAATATCAGCCGTAGTAAGTGAGGAAGCTAAAGATGGACCTGTAGGAACTGATGGATCTGGAGGACATACAGTAGCTGCCCGAGGAAGAGAAGCTTTATTCTGCTCTTGCATAAATTTCTGCAGTTTGCGACAAACTGAGATATCATGGCCTTTAGCACGGCAAAACTCACAGCGAGTACCTTTGGAAGACTGAGAGGTGGGACGCCTAGAGTTTATTCGTGGAGGAGCAGTGAATGTAACAATGGGAGGCTGTAGAGATGGTGTAGCCAATACATGATCAGATGATGACATGTGATAAGTAGGCCAACGATTCTTCTCAGAAATGAGCTCCTTGACTGCAGCATCAAGAGAAGTAGGAGACCGGCTAAGCAGAGAAGCCCTAGTAGGCTCAAAATCCTCACGTAAATCCATCATGAAGTGCATAAATCTACGACGATCCCGATATTTGACAAAGAGCTCAATGTCCTTAGAACACACTAGTGGAGTATCTGTAGCAGAAAGTTGTTCCCACATAGTAGAAGTCTGAGAGTAATAATCAGAAATAGACTAACCTGTCTCTTGGCGCATTTGAGAAAGCTTTGATTCAATGTGGAACTCCAAGCTTGAATCATTAGTACAATTATAGCGATCAACTAGAAATTTTCAAGCAGCCTCAGCAGTCTCAAGACGAGGGAGAAGATTATGAATGGAGGGAACAGAGGTATTGATAAACCAAGACAGGATCTTACTCTGAATACTCTTCCATTCCTCTAGGCGTTCTTCATAATCATCTTCAGTAGTTGTAGCTTTGGACTGAGGGTTTGGTACTGGTTTAGGAATTGAACCAGTCACATATCTCCGCAGTTTATGACCCTTTAGGAAGATAGTCATATTCTGAGACCATGCATGATAGCTAGTGGGACCATCCAACATAATGGTGATAGGACGTATGATATCTCGATCATTTTGTTAAGCCATAGTGAGAAAAATTGCCCAAAAATGGGATTTAGAAACCTCAAATGCAAAAACAGAGTCCAAAATCAGAATCTACTTGAAAAACTAAGCAAGACAGGTCCTGTTGAAAAATTTTGATTTTAGTCAAAGTCAACGGTCAACGGTCAACGGTCAACGGTCAAAGTCAACGGTCAACGGTCAACGATCAACGGTCACGGAGCAGGCGCTGACGTGTGCTAACGTGGTAGGATGACGTCACTAGGGCTGACGTGGAAGTGACGTCACTAGGGCTGACATGGCAGTTTGGAGCAGTGCTGGTGCGTGTGGCGCGTGAAGCGCGTGGTTGGGCTGTTCCAGGCGCGTGAGGCACGTGAGACTTGCAGACGGCGCGTGGAGCGCGTGCTCATCAGGCAGAAACTTCTGGAGGCGCATGGAGGCATGTGAGAGCTTGTTTCTGGTGGCGATTTGTTGGGTTTTGCTCGGGATCGAAAGTTCTGTCAATCTATGCTTTGACTTTTGCAGTTTGATCAATAAAACTAACGAAATTCGAGTGTTCTTGGACTGTGGGCGTGACAGCGGTGACTCGCTTCTGACAGTGACTACTAGATGAAGGCGACGGCAGCGGAAGAACGCCGGAGATGTCCACAGGAACCAGAAAATCAGAAGAATGACTCTGATACCATGTTAAAGAGATAAAGTGAGAGATAAAGACTGAATAGTCTGTGTATATTGATATATATAATAATGTACAATAAAGAACTTTATATAGGCTAGGTATGTATGCAGTACAAGTAATATGAGTAAACTACAAGTACAGTATACTGGGCTAAGCCCAATGGGCTAATCTAGTCTAAGCTATACACTAACAAATTTAAGCAATACGTTGGTAACAAGTATCAGGCAGCTAAGGCTATGACAGAGCCATCGTCAGTATTCAGAGTTGGAAGCTAAATACTGACTTGACCGTTGATAACGCCCCTATGATCACGCTGGCGTAGTTTACGAATGAGTGCGACAATGAAGATCATGAAACCAACTATTGCGACAGCGATTTTGATGCCCAAGAGAAGCTTTTCCTCCCTGTTACAAAGTTGAAGTTTTTTGTGCATCATTACCAGAAAAGATTTAGAAATTGACAATAAATGAAACACACAAACACATGTAAAAATTAAAAATGATAATAACTACTAATAACTATATATAGGTAGT
The DNA here is from genome assembly GCA_032878915.1 of Castanopsis chinensis. Classification (NCBI taxonomy): domain Eukaryota; kingdom Viridiplantae; phylum Streptophyta; class Magnoliopsida; order Fagales; family Fagaceae; genus Castanopsis; species Castanopsis chinensis. The sequence continues at coordinate 1,002,611 of JAVQMG010000061.1, forward strand.
ATTACCCGATCAGAGGCGGAGGAGAATCTGGAAAAGTGTATGCGGTTTGAGGAGTTGGAGGATTTGCAAAATCCCAATGTGCCATAGATAATTTGGAAGTTGCAACTCCCAATGGCAGGCTTGAGCATGAAGTTGCAACTCTCAACGTGCCATAGCTTTTTTTTTTTTTTTTTAACAAAGCCTGGCGTATGCCTAGCTGCATATCTGTTTTTTGTTATTAAAAAAAACAAAGTAACATAGAACTGAGTTAAGGTGCCAAATAAGAGTGTTTGAGAAATTGAGGTATTTTAAGTGATGAGTGATGAGTGATAAGAATTGAGTGATGATAATTTTAAACCAAACAGACCCTTAAGCTCCCTTCGGATACTCTCGCATATGCGTTTTCAGCTCTTTTTTTTTTTTAACCAGCGCCCATTGCACTGTTCATGAGATATGAACAGTGCAATCAGCATATGAACCGTACTAAACACGTGAACAATAACTTTTTTATCTACACAGTTATTTAAGGGGTTTCCCTTATTTAGATTCTTCATTTTCATTATTCTAAAATGCCCCTACATCATTATGATTAAGTAGAGATAAAATTAAAGGATAATTTGGTAAAAATACAACTTTAACTCCTACTAAAATATTGCCTAAAAAATATGGTCACTATCCTATTGATTTTCAAATTGATTTATCCACTTATAAATTAATTTTTCAAAATAAAAATTATATATATAAAATAAAAACACTTTTTTTTTTTTGCTATAAAATAGGACCACCAAAAAAAAGCCTCACTTATAAATTAAAATTTCAAAATAAAAATTATATATATAAAATAAAAACACTTTTATTTTTTTGGCTACAAAATAAGAGAACTAAAATAAAAAAAAAAAAAAGCCTGATTGCACGCAAGAAGTGCATGTGATAAGGTTAGTTACATTTTTATTATTTTCAATTTTTAACAAAATAAGCAATATCCAAACGAAACATAAGAATCAAACCGTAAGGCTGGGTTTGGATAACACGTTCAGCGTCCAGCGTTCCACGTTTCCTCTTCTTTTTTTTTTTTCTTTTGCTGGTGCTGCTGCGCGCCTAGGGGGGGGGGACATCGGCTACTGTTCATGAACAGTAACATGAACAGTAGCTGATTTTGTTGACTTTTTAGTTTTTTTATCATATTTGTGGGTCCCGTTTACTGTTTACGGGACCCACAAATTTTACTTTTCAGAAAAAAATTTTATTAAAAATAAATCTCACAGTACCATTCACACATTTAAAAATTATTTTGTTACAGTATTTTTAATTTTTAATTTTTATTTTTTAATAAAACGCTCTATCTAAATAGACCCTAAAAATTCTCGTACATGCGTAGAAATATTCTCTTTCTTTAGAATAACAATTTATTCAACCAAACAAATAATTATATGCAACTATGCAAGAGTACGGAGGTCATCAACACTACACAGAACAAACAGCAAATCTCACACCACTGACACAGACAGTCATGCTTTATTCTTAACTAACAACCAACAACGTAATCTTCCTCTGGACGTGGAAGCTCCAAATGATGTAAAGCGTAAATTTAAGCAGTACGTTGGTAACAAGTATCAGGCGGCTGCTGTGACAGAACCATCGTCAGTATTCAGAGTTTGAAGTTGGATACTGACTTGACCGTTGATAAAGCCGCCACCTTCGCTGGCGCTGATGCCACTGCTGGAATCAGAATCACACTCGCGTAGTTTACGAATGAGTATGACAATGAAGATCATGAAACCAACTATTGCGACAGCGATTCTGATGCCCAAGAGAAGCTTCTCCTCTCTGTTACAAAGTTGTAGTTGTTTGTGCATCATTACGAGAAAAGATTCAGAAATTGACAATAAATGAAACACACAAACACATGTATAAAAAATGATAATAACTACTAATAACTATATATAGATACTGTTACCCGATCAGATCAGGCGGAGGAGAATGTGCAAAAGTGTAAGCGGTGAGAGGAGTTGGAGGATTTGCAAAAGCCCAACGTGCCATAGATAATTTGGAAGGCTTGAAGCTCAGATGCTATATAATATAGGCACTTGGAACCCTCAATGGCAGGCTTGAAACTCTGAAGCATGAAGATGAGGTGCTATATAGGCACTTGAAGGTGTGTGTCTCTCTTTTTTTTTTCTTTTTTTCTTTTTTTCTAATTGTTAGGTCTCTGTGTCTTTCCTCCTATCACCTGGGACCCACCAGTTATAAATATTACAACATTTGCGGCCGACTTTGCATTAGGCCTCCTTTGCCCCTGTAAAATGGCATTATTGAAATTTTCAGTAATGGTAGTATTGGAATTTCACATAATTCATAGATAGGGTTGGTTGCATCATCGTGAATTTCTTCTAACTTCGTTGTCTGTTGAAAGTTTCTTTTGTTGCGGCTGACAACCTATTTTTTAGAGTCGGCCGCAAGAGAAGAAACTTTTATTTTAGAGTCAGCCGCAACAGAAGAAACTTATTTTTACAATGAAGTTCGAAGAAATTGACGATGATGCAACCAAACCTCATCATAAAAAAAAAATAAAAAAAGCATTGGAAATTTGGAATTTCTTCCTTCTTTTTTTTTTTGGGTAAAGTGGTTTTTGGAGTTTCACGTAATTTATAGCTAAGTTTGGATGCATCATCATCAATTTCTTGTAATTTCAATGTTTGTTGCGGCTGACTCTATAACGGCATTGGAATTTTTTTTTGGTAAAGTGGTTTTAGAGTTTCACGTAATTCATAGTCAGGTTTGGGTGCATTCGTCAATTTCTTGTGATTTCAATGTCTGTTGCGGCTGCCTCTATAATGGGGCATTGGAATTTCTTTCTCCGGTAAAGTGGTTTTGGAGTTTCATGTAATTCATAGCTAGGTTTGGGTGCATCATCGTCAATTTTGACGAAAGCCTGTAAAACAAAAGGTATATATATTAGTCAGCTACGCGGTTCCTTCCTCGTTGGTTTAACTTTAGTTAAAAGCTTGATTTATTGTAAAGGAGGTAAAGGTCAAAAGAACCAAGACAAAACAAATGGAGATCAACATTTGAAGTTTCATTGATAATGATACCTCTTTTATTCATGAAATTCTAGAAAAAGTGTAATAAATGTTGCTCCCTAATTTAATATTGTTTGTGGACCTGTGGTAATAAGACAAAGGAAAGGAAATTATATAGGAGAAATAAACCATGAGGAGTCCGTTGTTTTGTTTGGATGCTTGTGCCAACGGGGGGCTTGGCTAAGTGGGTAAGGTTCAAAGGCTTCGTGTACTACACTTAGGTTTGAGTCTCATTGCTCGTAGGAGTCCGTTGGTAGGTATACTTAGTGAGGGGTGTACTCACAAAGTGAGGTGACTCTCACATGGGTGGCACTAATTGAGCTCGCTGCCCAGTTCCCTGCCCGGAGTTATAATATAACCATAAAGGCCTCTATTTTTTATTAAAAATAAAAAATAAAAATTAAAAAAAAATCAACCATGAGGCAAAATAATGTAGATAAATTCAGGTATTTGAAACTACATATTTGTTCCTTACTAAGGGTCCGTTTGGAAGCAGCTGAAAACTGAAAACTGAAAAATACTGTAGCAAAACGCGGGTACTGTAGCAGAGCTGAAAACTTTTCAAAACAAGTTTTTTTTTTTTTACTGTAGCTTAAAGCTGAAAATCCAGTGTCTTCGTTTCTTCTCTATTCGTGATGAGAGTCATTTTGTATAACAGTTCTCAACTTCTCATGCTCAACACAGACAAGAGACTTCCACGCCCACCTGAGAGATCCCCAAGGAAGACCACCGACGCCGGCGAAGAGCCCAGAAGACAACCCAGTCCTTCCATAAACCCATTTCGAACTTCTTCCCCAATTTCACTCCTCTCGTCAACCACGTCGTACTCGTTGCCTACTCGGATATTATAAGAAAGAGAGCGTGAGGTTCATCTGAAAGGAAAACAATGTCATGAATTTTCTTTCTAACGTGACCAAGAAAAATCTGAGAGATATTTTGCTTTCCCACTCCCCACTTTTCTCCTCACATCATTTGGATGCTAATGTAATCTTATGTACATTCATTGTTCTTCTAGCAAGTATGAGTTCTATATGACTATGAAATCTATATATTGTGAGAGAGATAATGCATGTATCCGATATATAAAAAATTCTGATATGGAAAAATGTTATTGGTGAGACTCAAAAGACTCAAAATACCTTTCTCCTCAGTCAAGGACGATGGTGGAGCTTTACCCTCGTAACACCTCAAAAAGCCTTTGTTAATGTGTTCTGTTAGAGTACCAGGCCCATTCCCATTATTGTATGGGCTGGTAAATGGGCTTTGTATCTTCTCAACTGGGGCTTATGTTACGTAGTGTGTTTCCCGATGGCTTCACCTAGTCTGTGTATTGTGCTTTTTAGGTTAAATAAAATTTAATCTCATTCCTCAATAAAAAAATTAAAAAAAAAAATTGTTTGAGATATAACATTAGCTGCTTTGCTTCTTGTTTTGTAACGTGTTGATTTGTAAAACTTTGTAGTTTTCTGGTGTGTGGCTTAAGTCTTAATAAAAGCATCGATTTTGTCAACATCATCATGTTATTAATATTTTTTGCTGAATACATATATATATATATATATTATTATTATTTTGTTATGCTAGCATATGACCAAACCATTTGAGTTTATCTAAATTGACCCATTGTTATCATGGATTGTGGCTTTTTTTAGTTTGTTGGGTCAAAGAAGCTTTTTTTTTTTTCCTCTTTTTTTGTAAGGTGGACCCCAAAAGAATATTCCCAAGAGAGGGTGAAGATTCCCCCCCCCCCCTCCCCCCTTTTTTTAGAGCAAAGGAAAGGATGAAGACTTATGTAAAATTGTAAGTTATTCACTAGATTTTGTGATCTTGTTAATCAATTTGGGCTAGGATTGGGCCTAAAAGGGAAGGTATTTGGATAAAGTTTGACTACAAACTTGATCATAGTTAATGATTATAATTGCACCAAAACAATTAAAACGATTACATATTTTGAAAATTTAATCATTAAATTGTATGTTTTTTAAGCTTTTAACACACATGTCAAATTTCGTGTCAATCAAATGTTAATTACTATTCAATCTATGAACTTATTTTTCATGCACAATTTTATATTACAAAAATTTGAAAATTTAAATATTTAATTGATAACATAACTATTGATTTTTATTTTCTAGAAATTTTGCAAGTATTGAGAATATATGAAAAAAAAAAAAAAACTATCTAATGGTTGATTTGTCTAAATTCATATTCAATAAAAAAAAATATTTAATTAGAGTTGTAGCCATTGGTTATAACCAAGTTTGTAGCCAAATTTTGTCTAAGTTATTTTAGGGCTTGTGCACAATGAACTACATATAACTCATGTTCATGATTGTCACAAACATGCTAGAACCATAACAAATGACACAACATCTGTCACAACTCGCCCGCATGACGAGTTGTAAGTATTGGAGTTGTAAACTCACATAAACTCATCATTTTTTTTACCATTCACAACTTGTCATGTAAATAAATTATGTCATTAGCATTTTTCACTATGAACAAATCTCAAAGCCTTGCATTCGAAGTCACTCTTTAATCAAGTTATTCCCAATCTTCTATTTGTACATGAGCCACAATTGTGATCGGCTAGAAACTTCATTTATTAAAATCAAGTATATTTCTTACCTATTAGAAATTCTCTTCTTAGAGCTCTTGAAGTAGAGCTCCTTTATAGCTTTTATACTTAAAGTGACAATCACAAGGTGACTGTACTGTCCTTACTGATGACTGACATCTAAAACATGGTAAGTAAAATGAATTAAATTTGAAAGAAATTATGGTATGCCCAATAATCCCTTTTTGAGGCCCAAATTAATGTGTTATATTAATTTGTTTCGGATTCACAACGTGAAAGGGCTATTCTTCTTCTTTTTCTTTTATATTTATTCTTTTATTGATTGTTGGTACAGTTTTGATTTTTGAATTTTTTTTATTTTTATTTACTTGTAGAATATAGTTTTCTTTACATAGAGAATACAATTGTGTGTGAATGTGTGTATTGATTGGCTTAAGAAATCTAATATGGCAGAATGCTATTGGTGGGTGTAAACATATGGTTTTACACCCAACCTTATTAAAACTCTATAATATCGCTGCCAATGTATAAAGTTACAGAGCATGTATTGATTGTCTTTTAAAAAGGTGGCTAAATGCTATTGGTGAGAGTCACAGGTGAAGCTCAAAACGCCTTTCTTCCTATCATCTTAGACCATTTATACTAGTCTGTGTATAATAAAAAAATGTGTAAAATTTACATAATTATGCATAAAAATTACCTATATTAATTCATGTATAATTATGTAAATTTAAAAATTTACTATAATAACCATGTAAATTTATATTGATACTATTTATTTTACATATAATTATTTATTCTTTCTTTATATATCTCGAAGATAAAAGATGAAAATAAATAGAAGTTGTTGTGTGTGACGAATAGACAAACAAATAAAAAAATTTGATACATCAATAAAATATAGTGTAAAATAAATAATTTGACGTGAAGTATTTAAAAAAATTTAGTATATAAAATAAAAAAAAGTATATTTTCATCTTAAGATATATAAAAAATTTTGAACGAGCAGATATGAATATTTTTAAAACAGTAGATTTTTAAAAAATCTGATATGAGAGAGTGACATGAGACTCAACCCTCCTTTTTCCGGGATTGGGACGGTGGGGCTATTGGAAAATGTTGCATACGCATAGAGCGAAAAAGTCAATTGCTTTCTCAATAGCCGTTAGAGAAAAAATAAGATTGGAAAAACAAATGTCTTTTACCACTTTTTGCCGTGATTCCCTAGCGCAAAGAGACAATTGTTAAATTTGAGCAATTGTCTTTTTTTTTTTTTTAATTGTTAGGTCCCTGTTTCTTTCCTCCAATCACGTGGGACCCACCAGTTATAAATATTACAACATTTGCGGCCGACTTTGCATTAGGCCTCCTCTGCCCCTGTAAAATGGCATTATTGAAATTTTCAATAATGGTAGTATTGGAATTTCACATAATTCATAGATAGGTTTGGTTGCATCATCGTGAATTTCTTCTAACTTCATCGGCTGTTGAGAGTTTCTTTTGTTGCGGTTGATAACCTTTTTTTTTTTAGAGTCGGCCGCAAGAGAAGAAACTTTTCTTTTATAGTCAGCCGCAAGAGAAGAAACTTTTTTTTACAATGAAGTTCGAAGAAATTGACGATGATGCAACCAAACCTCATCATAAAAAAAAAGGCATTGGAAATTTGGAATTTCTTTCTTTTTCTGTTTTTTGGGTAAAGTGGTTTTGGAGTTTCATGTAATTCATAGCTAAGATTGGGTGCATCATCATGAATTTCTTGTAATTTCAATATTTGTTGCGGCTGACTCTATAATGGCATTGGAATTTTTTTTTTTTGGTAAAGTGGTTTTGGAGTTTCACATCATTCATAGCTAGGTTTGCGTGCATTCGTCAATTTCTTGTGATTTCAATGTCTGTTGCGGCAGCCTCTATAATGGGGCATTGGAATTTCTTTCTTCGGTAAAGTGGTTTTGGAGTTTCACGTAATTCATAACTAGGTTTGGGTGCATCATCGTCAATTTTTTGTAATTTCAGTGTCAATTGTGGCTGACTCAATAATGGCATTATTGAAATTTTCACTAATGGTAGTCTTGGAATTTCACATAATTCATCATTCATGACAATGTTTTCCTTTGACATTATCCGAGAACGACAAAATTTAAGTACAATATCTTAGAAGTTATTCCTTAAGTTCTCCTTTTAAGATTCAGGTATATGATTACTTAACAAAAAAATATATTTTTATCCCATGAGAAAATATTCATATGGCAGAATTTTAAAAGAGAAATCTAAGAAATAGCACCTAAGTACTGTACCTAAGTTTTGCTCATCCGATAAATTACTTGTACTGCAGATATCATTTGATAATGATTGTAGATAAAGTTTAAATTCAATCATTATCACTTCTGAAATAGAATTACTTGTACTGCAAATATCTCTTTGTAAATATTTGGAGCCCAAAGGCCAAAAGGTAAAAGACTGACCTTTTTTTTGTCCCTTTTTTTTTTAGGTTTTATTTATTTTTATTTTTTTAAAGGTTGTATTTAGGGGCGGAGGGAGGGGGGGCGAGGGGGGGCAAGTGCCCCCCCCTGAACTTCCAAATTTTTTCATTGCTAATATTGTACATATATCATTATGCCCTCCCTGACAAAAGAAGACACTAGGCGTAGTTGTGCACAAAAAGCAAATTCTATTGCTATAGGAAATCATGTGAGAGACCCACCTAATAATGATTTGAAAAAGAAGAAGAAGAAGAAGATTCTACAGCAAAATGAAATAGGAATCACGCAACGTCATCCTACTGCCATAAGGAAATAGGAAATTATGTGAGAATGGGACCCATCTAATAATGATTAAAAAAAAAATCCTACAAGAAAATGAAATAGGAAAGATAAATTTAAGATTATTGAGTTTAAACAAATCATGTAACGGTTTCAAAATATGAAAAATCATCGAGAGTAATTGAGTAAATTAAGCTAGGTGTGAAAAGGCAAATTAAAGTTTAAATTTTGGCTGACTTTGGATAGCTGAACGCGTCCAATGTTCAGCGTTTCCAAATTTTTTTTTTTTTTCCTTGTGTACAGCTTTCAACTGGGGACAAGGACTACTGTTCATGAACAGTACACGCACTTTTCAGCCAATTTTTAATTAAAAATGGGACCTGTAATACTATTCACACATTTAAAAATTATTTTACTACAGTGTTTTCAGTTTTTAATTTTCAGTTTTCAGCGGTATCCAAACGGGCCCTTTATGTTAGATTCTATATGACAATTATATTAGCATTTAGTTGTTTATTTATTTTGTTATTAATATTGATTAATTTTTTTAGATTAGTTTTTTACTTTTAATCTTGCCCCCCCTGGCCCAAATTTCTAGCTCCGCCACTGGTTGTATTGGTTAAACTTTTAAATAACACTCCAGATAAAGTAGGCCATACTTTGACGCAAAAATCTATTTTTTAGTTTTTATTTTGAACTTTTTCCAATGAACCGAAAAAAAATTAGTAAAAATAAATCTCCTTTTTTTTTTTTGGTAGTGATAAAACTTTAGAGAATAAAACATAAAATTTAAAAAAATTAGAAAAAAAAATTTAATTCAAAGAACAAAAATAATATTTGTAATATTAACAAATAAAAAACAACCCCCCCCCCCCAAAAAAAAAACCAGCTAAATTCTTGGACCAGTTTGCACAATTCTTGAATTCTTCGTGATTCGCACTCTTTCTCGCGCGTGTGAATCCTAAATATACCGTGAGAAGTTTTTTTTTTTTTTTTTTTTGGAGATAAAAGAAGGATTTGATTCACGTTTAGACAGCAGAATTGTACATCAAAATCACGCGCACGTATATAATTGTACATTAAAAAATCAAACCTTAAAGACTCATACATGTGTGGAAAGAAACATATTCTCTCTCTTTAGAATAACAACTTCTTCAATCAAACATGCAAGGGTACGGAGGTCATCAACACAATACAGAACAAACAGCAAATCTCACACCACTGACAGAGACAGTCAAGCTTGCTTATTCTCAACTAACAACCAACAACGTAATCTTCCTCTGGACGTGGAAGCTCCAATTGATGTAGAGCGTAAATTTAAGCACTACGTTGGTGACAAGCATCCAGCAGCTCAGGCTATGACAGAGCCATCGTCAGTATTCAGAGTTGGAAGTTGGATACTGACTTGACCGTTGATAACGCCGCCACCTTCGATGGCGCTGCTGCCACTGCTGGAATCACACTCGCGTAGTTTACGAATGAGTATGACAATGAAGATCATGAAACCAACTATTGCGACAGCGATTTTGATGCCCAAGAGAAGCTTTTCCTCCCTGTTACAAAGTTGAAGTTGTTTGTGCATCATAACCAGAAAAGATTCAGAAATTGACAATAAATGAAACTCACAAACACATGGATAAAAATGATAATAACTACTAATAACTATATCTAGATAGCGTTACCCGATCAGAGGCGGAGGAGAATCTGGAAAAGTGTAAGCGGTGAGAGGAGTTGGAGGATTTGCAAAATCCCAACGTGCCATAGATAATTTGGAAGGCTTGAAGCTCAGATGCTATATAGGCACTTGGAACACTCAATGGCAGGCTTGAAACTCTGAAGCATGAAGATGAGGTGCTATATAGGCACTTGAAGTTGAAGATGAAGGTGTGTCTCTTTCTAGTTCCTCTCTTTGCGTGTTGGTGAAATAAAGAGGTGGTTCCTCCCTGCTTCGTTCGTCCAAGGTGTGTCTCTTTCTGGTTCCTCTCTTTGCGTGTTTGCATTGGGCCTCCTTGCCCCTGTAAAATGGCATTATTGAAATTTTCAATAATGGTAGTATTGGAATTTTCACATAATTCATAGATAGGTTTGGTTGCATTATCGTGAATTTTTTCTAACATCATTGTCTGTTGAAAGTTCTGTTGCGGCTAACAACTTTGTTTTTCTAGAGTCAACCGCAACAGACGAAACTTTTGTGTGTTTGTTGAGAGGTGAAAGATGAAAAACTTTGAAGAGAAAATACGAAGAAAAATTGTTTTGGGGTGTGATTGGTTGGGTGAAGAGGAAGGAAAATAAATGGTGGGACTCAGGTATTTTGTCTCTTGACCCACCAAAATGTTTTCTCTTCAAAATGGAGAGAAAACTGATTGAGGATAAATTTTTTCTTGATTGACAAAAATACCCAGTACATATACACACATTTATTTAAGTTGCCTTTATTTTATTTTCTTTTCAATAGACCTTCTCTAACTTATTTCTCCCAAGATACAACAGTTCAACAAGTGTTGTATGGCTAGAACAATATCTGCACAAAGTGTTCAAGTCCAAAACTCCACCAGAAAGAACACCCTTCCTTGCCAAGAACTTCTCTATTTTTTTTTTTTTTTTTTGTATATTGTAGTAATTTGGATTGGGTCTGAATGAGTTTATTTATAGGTGCAATGGGTCTTATGAAATTACTACCCAAATTAATTTGATTAATTAGGTCCATTATTCTGATGCAGTGGATGCTACAAGATTAACTGTTGGATATTTATCTGACGGGCTGGAATTTCTAAAGAATGAAAAGGCCCAAACGGATAGTCCATTAAACTTCAAAAATAATATATTATATATGTATTTTTTTTTTTAAAGTTAGGGGGTTTATTTGAACCCCTTGAACAAAATGTACCACCGCCCTTGTTTGTTTATTTAACAAGTTATATGTTTTTCACTATACAATTAAATGTTCACGTCCAAAATAGGTTTTACTGTTTCTACTAACTTACTTTCATACAATTGATAAATGTTTTGTAAAATTTAATATGTTGTCTATTATAATGTGCATTTTCACTTGACAATATCATGTGATGTAGTCTCTTGTTCAGTTGTTAGCTCACTCCCTTTCTCCACCATTTTCAAATTAGTGCAATGAGCTCTCTTAATAAAATAAATTGGTGACCGTTGGAGCTATGAACTGAAGACTGCATGTGTTTCCCTATGGCTTTATCTTGTGTGTGTGTATTGTATGGTTTGTATTGTGGTGTTGGGTTATTTACACAGAGGGATGGAAAAAATTGCGAAAAACCGAATTATTATACATTTGCCTTATGTAACCCATTGCTGTGTGAGATTGGCAGCCCTTCTTCTTGTTTTGTAATGTGTTGACTTGTAAAACCCTTTAATTTTCTGGAGTGTGGCTTAAGTCTTAATAAAAGCATTGTTTTATAATTGACTATGTGTATGACCAAACTATTTGTGTTAATCTAAGTTTGCGTTTGAGATGGCTTAAAAAGCTAGTTTTTTTTTTTTTTTATTTTTTTTATTCAGCTTATTTTTGCTATTATTCGTGGGTTTCATTGCACTTTTTGGTGTTATTCATGGGCACCACTGTACATTTTAGCTTTATCTACAGTACTTTCAACACAAAGTTTTCAGTTTTAGCTGAATAAGTTGTTCCCAAATAAGCACTAAGTGTCTGTTTGGAAAAGATTATTTTTGCCAATTTATTTTACTATTCAACTTATTTTTGCTATTATTCATGGATCTCACTGCACTTTTTGGTACTATTTATGGGTCCTCCTGTACTATTTCAGCTAACTTTTATCTTTATTTACAATTTCAACAAAATAAAGGGATCTTAAACGGCCGGATTATGGGTTTTTTTTTGGGTGCAAAAGATTATATCTTTTTTGTAAGGTGGGCCCAAAAGAATATTATGAGGGGGTGGGTGAAGATTTATGTAAGATTGTAATATAGATAGTTGTTGGATTTTGTGATCTTGTTTAGCCAATTTGGGCTAGGATTGGGCCTAAAAGGGAGCTATGCTACAGCTTGCGCACACTAGACCAAACAAAGCTCAGGTACATGCTCGTCACCATTAATGAAAAAATCTCACAGCCGTGCAGTCAAAGTCACTCTTTTAGTCAAATTATTCAAAGTCTTCTATAGCATTTTGTACATACATGAGCCGCAATTCGAAGTCATCTATTACGAATTCTAAGAATAAAGCTCTTTTTTAGTTTTTATAACAATCACAAGGTGACTTTCCCAATTACATTATGCCTGAAAGCCCAGAGCTGTATTAAGGCCCAATGATCCCTTTGTGGGTCCTGGCTTGTGGTCCTGACCATGGTAGGTTAGGCTTGTTGCTTTGACCCAGAGAGGTACCAAGGCCACACATGCATGCAGAAATAACTTAAAAAAAAATAAAAATTAAAAAAAAAAAAAAACAACAACAACACCACCAATTCCAACCCCAATGGGCCAAGCTAATTGTTTTGGATTTTAAGGTTTCATTTCTTTGCTTTCGTCAATTGTCAATTTTCACAAACTGTCAAAATTTTCAAGGCGGAAAGCATCGGATCTTTAGCTCAGTTCTCACAATCCCTCAATTATCTACCCATTTAGGCCCAAGTTCCAATCCCAGTCAAACTTCAAGCTTTAAACCATAAAATGGTCACAAGGCTCTCAATCCAACAGCTACCAGTCTACCATATACATATCTTTCGTTCTTGTAGCCAAAATTGATTCGTCACACTATTCAGTATTCACAGTTTTGCATACAATCCCGTGTCTTTTTTCATATTTTTTAATAATTAGAAGTTGTGGAATGGATTTTAAGAACCATTAAGACGTGCACAGTGCACTGCCAACTGTTTTTGAGTTTCTATTTTATGTTTTATATAGTTTTTTTTATGAATTCGATCATTGCGGGTTGGAAATACTGGAGTTGTGCCAATTAGTTGAGTTCTTTTTACAATTTAACTGCTCATCCAATTGAATCACAAATGCTCACAATTCTTGGCGATCCTCTTTTTCGTCTCCTTCTATTGTCCGGTAACTTTGGCCAAAGTTATAATATATTTGTCAGCAGGCCTAAGAACCTCTCTAACAGATTATGTAAATTCTCTCACTCATATTTGAAGAAATTAAATTTTTTTTAAAAAAACAACTTTTAGTTTTTCACTTATCATTGTTTAAACATCAAACTCATATTCTCCACCCAAATTCATCTTCTCCATCTTACTCTTCATCTTCTCCACCACTTATAGGGCATTTGGTTCATCATGATGTTATATTACACCATAATATTACGTTATTGTAATCTTACATTAATGTAATCTCAATTTAATAATACAATATTACATTATTTAGGAAGGTGGTGAGATTAAGATGATGTGATATATTTTGTAATTTTTAAACTATTATAATGTTAGAAAGATTCAAATTAATCAAAAGCCTTAATCTTACATCATTGCAATGTGCACCACATTAAGGGCACACCATAGTGAGCTAAATACCCCCTTAAAAATCTCAAACCCAATAGACCTGAGAGGAACCATTGAGAGAATTTGGGTGGAGAATCGCAGCACAGATCATAGCGGCTTTCGACCGCGCCCAGATCCACCTACCACCCAGTATTGAACTAAAGTATTCTACATATCAACGTCTTCCTCTCCTCTCTCATTACAGCACAACATTCTTCCTCTCATCTAAGAACACCTAAAGCCAAAATCCCAAAAGTAGAAAAAACAAAAAATTAGTATCAGAAAAAAAAAAAAAAAAAGTTTAATATATAAAACTTACAAATGGGCACCTTCTTAAAAAAAAAAAAAAAAAAAAAAAAAAAAAAAAAAAACAAAACAAATGGTGAATCACCAATAACAAAAGAAAAAAACTAATTAGGTTTTTATGCTAACTAATCACATTTATTAACACATTATTTTGTAAATATTTATAATAAAATTCAAAATAATTTTAATAATTTTCTTTTATCATCTCCAAAAAGAGAAATCTCACCCAATTTAAACCCTAAATTGTAATAATAATAAAAAGTTGTTGTAAATTTGCTAATTCATTAATGATAATTAATTTTCCTAAATAGTTTAAGATTTTAATTTTTTCCACCCGGACCCACATAAGCATTAGCATCCGGGTTTGTTAAGAAACATATATTTTACAACTTTAAAACAGATTTTATCTATTTTACCATCTTATTTTACAACTCACTCAACATTCTAATTTTTATTTTCATATACAATTTATTAAAATAATATAAATTACACTATCAAATATTATAAAAAATTATACTTCTTCCTTTTAAAGTATCAAAGTAGAAAAAATATCAATCCTGTTTTTGTTTCTTATTCTACTTCCTCCAAAAAACCTAACCAGAGAGAACACACACAAAGCTCAGCTTTGGCTTCCATTGCTTCAAAAAACATAAAGAACAAATCAAAATCGAAATTGAAATCGAAAGAGAGACTCTCTTAGTCAGAGCTGAAAACCCTAGGGCACTAGTTGCTCTCATCTCGAGCTCACATCAACAACCTCCCTATCCTCCTCTCCCACGTGTCTCTGACCTCGATAGAGCTTACTAAATTTTAGAGTAGTGATTATAACACCTCCTAAACTTTTATTTTGACTAATTTAGTCCTTGAACTTTACGCAAGAGCCAAATCAATACCTTTGTTAGTCTTTTGTTAATATAATGATGAAATAGTCACATGAGACACGCATGGACTCCAAAATACCAAATTTAATCCCATGAACCCAATGGTAGGAGGAAAGAGAAATGCGTGGTTTACCAGACTTGCCCACCACCTATCCCTCCGTTCTTGAGCCGAAACTTTTGAAATTGGTCCCAATTCACTTGCAAGACCAAGTCTTTCCTGTTCCTTTGTGTGTGTGTAGAGAGAAAAAATATGGATAACTAATTAGTTTGCAATTTCTCGTCACTTACAAGTCTCTAATCGAGAGAGAGAGAGAGAGAGAGAGAGAGAGAGAGAGATTAGAATCCAATTTTGTGTCATGTGTTTAAATATATGTGAGGACCACATCATAATTATTCACTTAAGTTTGTGCCATATGTCTACTTAACTAAAAAAAAAAATACACCATAAGGATCTAATATTAATTAACTTAAAAAAAAAACCAATCACATATATATACTCAATAAAAATCACCACACGTTCTATCTTATTAAAAATTAGAAAAAAATTATCACAAGTGGTTATAAATTTAGGTAAGAATTTAATGTGTGACTAATTATGTTTAATTTTTTAAAAATTAATTTGAGTAAATATTTATATTTTATGATAAAAATTGTGTTTAATTTTAAATGTATCCATACGTATATATATGTTACATGATATTTTTTTAATAATTTGACTAATTATTTATACTTTTATAATAAAACTTGTGTTTAATTTTTAATACACTCATACGTTTGCATGGGTTACATGTTAGTTGGATATTAAGGTAAAAAGATTCCATCTTTTAGTTCTTTGTTGGATTTCTTTCATTAATTTGACTGAAACAAACCATTTACCCATTACCATTTAGAGCTGAGGATGCAAAAAAGTTCTATTTTACACTCTAAAAATCTATTTTATCTATTTTATCATCCCATTTTACAACTCACTCTACATCCTATTATATATTTTTACATACAACTCAAGAAAATAATATAAACTACAAAACAAATACTATAAAAAACTATTGATTTCTCTCTCATCTCTATCTCTATCCTCAACAACCAAAATCACACTAAATTGCTAGTACCACCAAACCAATCACCTAGAAACACCAAACCAACCAAAACCACCACCACCCATAAAGATAAATAGATTGTAAGCCCAACCCAGTGTTCAACCCATTAACCAAGCTATAAGCACACACAACTACCTAACATTGCAAATTTTAATTGAGTAAAGTGACAGTTTTCAAATTATATGTAGGCAACATGAAATCGAGTCAAACCGCAAGAAGGTAATATGAAATTATCCCTATATATATATATGGAACCTAACAAAGAAAAGACCAAAAAAAAAAAAAAAGAATTATATTGTTTCCAACTTCCATGTACTAATTCAGTCACATTCCCATTCGTGACAAGAGAATAAAAACTCCGCGCATCCATACAGACTCTCCCCCTTAAACCCTGTTTCTCTCTGTTTATTTTTGTACTTCCTCCATAAACCCTAACCAGAGAGAACACACGCAGAGCTCAGCTATGGCTTCCATTGCTTCAAAAAACGCAAAGAACAAATCAGAATCGAAATCGAAATCGAAATCGAAAGGGAGACTCTCTCTGTCAGAGCTGAAAACCCTAGGTCACCAGCTGCTCTCATCTCGAGCTCACATCAACAACCTCCCTATCCTCCTCTCCCACGTGTCTCCGACCTCGCCTCCTCCACACGCTCTCGAATCCCTCCTCTCTCTCCACTCCTTCTTCGCTCCCATCCTCTCCGACCTCCCTTCTTCCAAGCCTTCATCCACCAACCACCGCGATGACGACGACCCTGAACTCATCTACAACACTTGGGTCCGTTCCAAGTTCGACATCTTCGTCAATTCCCTCATCGACTTCGCCGCCTCTCCTCTCGCCGACGAAACCCTCAAAGTCTGTTTCTTTTTCTTTGTAAATTGTTTGTTTTTTGAAATATTCCTTTGGACAAGATATTTTTCGTAACTGTTGACATGACTTGTTGTGATTGGAGCGACGTTACTTCCAATTTGGTTCGCAACTGACACGACTTTTATTATCTGTGAATCACTATAGGGCATGTTAGTTATGAAAAATATAGAGTTCTTAGACTTTGTTTGTTTGTTTATTTGGTTAAATTGTGCTTCTAAGTTTGATTTTTGGTCATTCAAATTTAAAAAGTTTGAATTGGGTCTTCCAAATTTTAAAAAAAATTAACAATTTTTGGTTCTATTGGGACCAAATTGTTCATTTTTTTAAAATTTGAGTGACGAAAATCGAGGCTTCACCAAATTTCATGCCCCAAAAGTATAATTTACTCTTGTTTATTTTGATTGTGTGTTTGTCTAATTTGGAGTGTGTTTTTATTTTTTATTTTTGGGGGTAATGAGAATAGGAGGTTGTGTTGGATACGATAATGGAGTTTGTGAAGGTTGCAAATGGTGGGAGGTTTCACTCTGCTATATACCACAGGCTTTTACATGCTATTGTAAGTTTGGACAATTTCTGAGGTTTTTTGTTTTAGTTTTTTATGTTGTTATTATTTGCTACATGCTTAGTGATGTGAATGGACATTTCTGTTGCAGGTTCACTCCACGGCACCAGTTAATTTCGTTGTAGACTTCCTTGTGTCAAAGTACTTCAAGTACATCGATGTACGGTATGATCGCTTTCTTACACTGCCAATGTTTGTGAATTTCAGTTTTAGATGATGGTGTAGTTACTGTAGTATGTTGTTACTCAGTGTTCTCAGTAGGATGGGAAAGATGTAATCTCTGCTGTGTCTATCAGTCTATGCCATGGTGTATGTTAATTTTATAGTAGACTTGATTTGTGTCAAAGTACTTCAAGTACATTGATGTACGGTATGATCACTTTCTTACATACCAACGTTTGTGAATTTTACTTTTGGATGATAATGTGGTATGTTGACATGTTGTTACTTAGTATTCACAGTAGGACAGGATAGATGTAGTCTCTGTTGTGTCTATATGGTTCCTTCAGGTTTCACTTCGATTGCTTGCTTCTGGTATCTTAAAATTGTAGTTAAATGTTGTCTTCTGTTTTTAATTTTTACTGTTGAAATATTTTTTTTTGAATTATTATTTTTCACGTGCAGTTATTTTACCTACATTAGCCTGGAAAAACTTGCTAGAACTTTGGAGGCAAAAGACATTTCTGGTACTTTTCCTGCCATGCACCACATTGAAACTTGTCTGCTAACTCTTTTTTTTTGGGTATGTACATAAGAACTTTTTATTGATTTTCCTCATCAGATCATGGAGATGTGAATGGAGACAGCGACGATGAGAGTCATTCAAAATCTAGGTAGACATTTTTCATGTAGTTACTTCCTCCTCTTACCTGTGCTCTCCTTTATCAGGATCTAGATGATAGCTTTTGAATTTATGTAAAAGAATTTTACTTTTCTTGCAGCTTGGAGATTTTTATTCACAATATACATTATGTTATATCGCACATCCCCCCACTTGAAGGCTCAGATGAAAAATCAGATTTTGAGATGTGGAGCAGATCAGGTGATTGCTTGCTGGTTACTCTTGGAGCTTATCGTTTCCTTTTCAGTTTTCTTCCAATATATGGTGTCTTTGCTTCTTTAGTATGTATGTATATGTATTCATGACTAGTGTGTATCAATCTAGTCTATCCTCTATATGGCCTTTACTCAGTTGCATTATTATCCGACATTAATGCTAACTGCCTGGCGAACATAGAAGATTGAAATACATAATTTTAATTACTGTACGACTTTTGTTATTTTGGCTCAATTAAGCTTTAATTTTGCTTGTTTCTTTACTGATTAAGATTCTTATCTAAAGGAGGTGATAGTAAAGAGCTCTCTGGGAATCCAAAGGCAGAAGATAAACAGCACCAGACTGAGAAGAACAAGAATAATGTAAATTGCTATTGTTTTACTTGTGCAGGCTCTTTAATGTTTGTACTAGTGGTCAAAATAGTTCTGATGGTTCATTCATATACTCCATTGTATTATTATTCTTAAATGGATAATGTTCCCCCGCTGACATTCTTTGGTATATTTCTTTTGATATTGTGTATTTGTGTTTAGGTGTTGTCTGCTGCCAAAATTGCCAAAAAGATGAAATTAAAATTTACAAAAGCATGGATTTCATTTCTTAGGTTACAGCTTCCACTTGATGTATACAAGGAGGTAAGCCTCAAACTTTTCATACTATGTTAGAAACAACATATTGTGCTCTTAAGCATAATCTATTAAATGTCATAATGCATGGAAATGAAGTTGTCTTACTTGTTATGGCTAGTCTTGAGGTTAGAATTAAAACAAATGCCCTGGCAATCAAACTTGGATCCCCAGATCCTAATAGGCTCTCTTGTCATTTTTGTAACTTTTTTCTTTCCCCCCTAATAATCTTAAGCCAATATTTATTTTTGTACAACTTGTGATGGATATAATTTTCATTCTCACGCCAATTGCATTTGAACCAAATGGTATCTTCTGCCCCCAAAAGTGGTTCGTAAGGTAATGGTTTAAATCTCATATGGGTGCATGAGTTATGTTTACATATATAAAACAATACTTTATGAGTTGGGTTCTTGATACTTAATATTAGCACCAATTTGATTGGTTTTTGGTAATTGCAGTCTCTCTCTCAGCATGTTTGTCATTTTTTTTTTGCTGTTCTTTTTATCTTAAGGTGCTCCATTATTTTCTCACCTCCTCACCTTTGGATGTTCAGGTTCTTGTAACTCTCCACCAGGCCGTCATTCCTTATCTGTCTAATCCTATAATGTTATGGTAAAATTTACGTACTTAGTAGATTTCATATTGTTTCATATTTTACATCTTGCGTCATTTTCTCTTTTGAATGGTGAACTTGTGTCTAATTTACTCCCTGACAATGCGCAGTGATTTTTTGACGAGATCATATGACATTGGTGGTGTTGTCAGTGTCATGGCACTTAGTAGTCTCTTCATCCTCATGACACAGTATGGGTTAGAGTACCCTAACTTTTATGAAAAGCTTTATGCTTTATTGGTCCCTTCTATCTTCATGGCAAAACATCAGGCAAAATTTTTCCAGGTAATGCTACATAGTTCATCTTTATGCTTTATGCTTTAGTGTTGGAATTTAGGCTTTTCTTGAGCAATTTCTTATTTTCTAAGTGAATGCAATGTATTTTCTGTAGCTTCTGGATTCTTGCTTAAAGTCTACACTTCTCCCAGCATATTTGGCAGCTGCGTTTGCTAAGAAATTGAGTCGGCTGTCGCTTTCAGTTCCTGCTTCAGGAGCATTGGTTATTATAGCTCTGATTCACAATCTTTTACGAAGACATCCTTCAATCAACTGTTTAGTGCACCGGGTAGCAATACAATCTTACTATTTACTATCAATTTTTTTTTTGTTCAATTTACCCATGATCCATTTGACTTTGGTGCAAGTGGGGTTCACTGGGTTTATTATTATGAGTGGGATTGTAGGTAGATTCTATATTGTGCATTGCATAAATTGCATCTCCTTTGCTTGTTTCTTGAAACTTCTTCTCTGTTTGCTGCCTAATGCAGAATAACATAACATAAAAATTGGAGTTAAATAGATTGGTTTCCACATGGTAAATACCAGTATGTTAGATAGGCTTTATAATTGTGGTATGGAGGAAAATATGCTAGGTTTTAGAATATCGAGGTTTTTTTACGTAGTATAATGATAAAGTTGCCACCTGATTGTGTGATTGGTAGTACAAGAAAATTTAGAGTTGCAGCACATACTTCAATGATACACTTGGTCCCCACTATGTTTTTGCAATTATTAAATTTTCTTGTACTACCAATCACACAATCAGGTGTTTGCAGCTACATGATGCATTTTGCTGCTAAAGTTGTAGCTTTTGTCCATGAAGTTGACAAGAGTTGCTAAAATTTATGTTAGCTATGAAAAATACACTTTGGCATCAATAGTTATAGGGTCAAATTTAATGTACGGAATAAAATATATGGATGATTGGGAGTCAAACAGAGGAAAGAGTGAGAGTTACTCTTTTAGCAGGAGTTTTGGACACTTTGCATCATGCTTCATATGAAGCTTTATCTGTTTACTATTCTGAACTATGAATGGAAATGGCAAACTTTTTCTTGGAGTCCTATTATGTTCTGGTTGTGTGTTCAGTAATTAATAGCTGTCAGTTTAGTAACGCTAGATTGGTTGGTTTCCAGTATGTTCAATCCAATGGAGAAAAAGCACATACGATTGCCAAATTAGATTTTGCTGCTCACATTTTTACTTTCTAAGCTTTGGTGAATAAATGGTTTTGACCCTATTTCCTCTAATTCTTTAAATATCATAATTTTAAGTTCAACTAATAACTCTTTCCAAAGGTTTCTATAAATATTTTTTTTTCCTTTCATGCATTCTATAAGAAGGGCTAAATTAGGAGTTTGTGCAGGAAGTTCAAGAGGAAACCTCAAAAGAAACAGATGCAGATAGGTCCAGCAGGAAACTAGGCATTGATCATTTTGACAATGAGGAAAGTAATCCTATAAAGTCCAAGGCCATGAGTAAGTATCTTCTCGAATCTTTTTCTATTCCTCTCTCATTTCGGCTAATTTACTGCCCTTAGCCAACCCAAAGTAGTTGTGAAATGCATTATTATGAGTTTATCCATCACATCACTCTGCATGCACTTTTGTTTTTTATTATCTTACTTACCCATAGATGAAGAATACAGAGCTTGAGTGCTTGCAGATTGGTACAAATTAACTATGATGCTCCCAATTATTGCATAGGTTGAATTTTATTAGTCATAGTTGCACACTCTTATGTTTTGGAAAACTTGTAGAGCCATTAAACTGGGATGAAAAGGGATCGTTTGTATTTGGACTTTTATTTTCACATTTAAGTTGTTTTGGTTCAACATTATAATACAACTGACCTCTATGGTTTATGTTGTTTAGCTTTGAGGCTGGATTAATCTTCTTGATGCAACTAGGCTCACTAAGTAAAACCACTCAAAAGTATAGTTCATGACTTCTGTACTTTTTTGTTTGTTTGGCTTCGAAGCCTAAAATCTCTCTTTTTTCTTCTTCAGTTCCTTAGTACTGTTAGGTTTGATGACCTAAGAAGGCATCCTGTTTTAATAGATATAAATTAGTGTGATCCCTGTATCATGTAAGCAATGAATGTGAACATCACACGGATTCTCCATGTCTTCTCTCCAGTTTACATTGCTTGATTTCATTCGTTAATATATTTGCTCACTCTGAGTGGTGCAATTACTTTCTATCGTAACTTTACATATTGATGAACATTTTTGGAACAGAAAGTTCCCTTTGGGAGATTGATACCCTCCGTCACCACTACTGCCCTCCTGTCTCAAGGTACATGCTTTGATCCTGGTTATCACACCCCTACATTTGCATGTACATATTCAATGTACATATATTTTTGTAATGCATGTACATATGCTTGATTCTATTTTTGTAATGTATTTTTTCCTTATGGTGTTAGGTTTGTTTTATCACTTGAGAATGACTTGACAGTCAGAGCTAAAACGACTGAAATGACAGTTCAAGATTTCAGTTCTGGTTCATATGCAACAATTTTTGGGGATGAGGTAATGCTCTCATGTCTGTCAATACATGAAAAACTTTTATTAATTTTCCATTAATCAGGAAAAAAAATCTGTCTTTTATGCCATTGACCGGATTTAACAATGAAATACTATTTTAACCCTGATTGGAGCATGATTGGTAGTTGAGTACCTGTCAATGTGCCCATACTTATCTAGATGCATTTTTACAGTGCTATCTTTGAAGCTTAACATGGGGTTGCTTCAGTATTACTTATCCGGAAAATTAAATGATAGAACTTTAATTGCATCACAGAGACAGTTTTCTGTGTGCGCTCAACTAGGACATTTTTCAGTGCTACCATATTTCAAATCTATGCCTTTAGTCACCTTAATGCTGGCTCAAATTTAGCTGTTTGTTAAATTAGTTAAAGCTTATTTTTTATAGTGAAATAATTCAAGGACACAGTACGATGAAGTATTTGTTAATATTTTGGATGCTAAAACATGTTCTTTTATGCATTTTAAGTTCCCTCAAAGCTTCTCCTTTAATATTGCAGATTAGGCGAAGGGTAAAACAGGTTCCACTAGCATTCTACAAAGCTACTCCCACCTCTTTGTTCTCGGAGTCTGATTTTCCTGGTTGGACTTTTAAACATGAGGGCAAGGAAACAATCGATGCCAATGATGAGAAAGAGATTACCAATATATCTGATGAATGTGATAATAGTTCTGCAAAACGACAACGAGTAGAGAGTTCATGATCTAAATGCAGTTTTGTGTGCATGTGTAAACACTTATCATAGTTATGCAGAACGAGTAGAGAATTTATTATCCAAATGCAGTTTTCTGTGCGTTTGTACACATTGTTCATTAGATTCAAGTTCCATTTTCCTCTTTGGGTTAGGCTTGTATTTCTTATTGCCAATGGGTTAGTAATTTTGTCAGTAGGTTTTGCTCGGCTCTACTGCCAATTATTTGTTCCTTACAAGTGTACTACAATTTGTTTGAAATGAAACCGAAAAACAAATGATAAATAGAATATTCTCTTTAAGGTGCATCATTGGAAAGTGATCTTGTGCAAAACCATGAATTTAATTGTCATTGGAAAGTGATTTGGTTGTTGGGCCTTAGGTACAGTTTCTTAAGTATTGTAATTTAAGTTTTCCGATTGAATTAACCATGTTGATGCAATGATGATTAACAGTCAATGTAACAAAAATGATGTTATCTTTACCTAATGACAATTAAATTCATCCATGTAGTTTATTAACAAGTGTAATCTTATGGTTAAATTTAGCTGGGGAATAAGGTACAATGCCTAAAGAATTGTTTCTGAAAAAGAAAAAAAAAATTTTGTTGACAAAATTTAGCTTTGAACTTACGATGGTCTTGTGGGTATCCAGGGAGGGGGTACGAAGAGCTTAAAAAATAAAAGGTCTTGACGTCGTACGAAGGGTAACATGAATCTTCAAATGAAACAAAGGTTTCCCTTCTCTAGAACATCCAGTCTCCCATGAAGAGAATAAAAATTCTATTTCAAGTTTTCATTCGATTAAGATCAAATGCATGCCATGGTTGGCTGTTCATAATTTAATCATTCAAATTTGCTATCAAGCATCCATCCAATCTAATCATATATTACTGTCCAGAAGCTCTTGGAGAAGATCTAGACTTTCTGCAGATATACACCTTTTGAATTGCAATTTTGGGATCTCAAGCACAGGTGGTGGTTCTGGGGAGAAACACACAGTAACAACTGTCAGGTTATCACGTGTCTTGCGTTTGAGTGCCTCCCTAACCAGCTCCATCGAGCATCTCTTTGGATCATTGTGAAGCATTAACTCTTTCCTTGCAATTGTTACTGCACACTGGCTGCTCATTACATCCCATAGGCCATCACAGCCTAGTATAAGGAATTCATCTTCTTCATTCAGTACCATCTCCTGAAGCTCTGGCTCTGCACTCAAGGGACTGGATGAGCCTTTGGGATCTTTCATGTGCCAATCTCCAATAGCTCGAGCCACTGATAATTGACCATTAAGGTAACCATCATGTACCACACCACCAAGCTTCTCAATTCTTAGTCTCTCAGAGGAGCTATCAGGTTTATGGTCTTTGGACAGCTCTACTGCCTTACCACGTTTCCCCAACACAGCTCGACAGTCCCCTGCATTGGCGATCAGCATCATCCTGGAAGGAGAGATCATATGTCAAACATAAGTGGCCTCACCCATAGAGAGACAGAATAATCATAGCTAAATTCTTCAGACATTGCATCCAGAGACTGTCCTATATTGAGTGGTTAAAACTCTTCATGTAGCAAGTATCCATCTTAACTTTATTTGATAAGGAAAATTGACAGTAAAGATGCTAAAACTACTACCGATTTTAATACAATTTTTTTTCAAACTAGTGTGGTAATGAGCATGATTGATGCCTTCTCAACAATTAGTTATGTAATAAAATTTGCAGTATCCCTAGGATCACTCATTTGATAATTATTACCAAGTTATACTATAACCATGTCTCTACAATGGATGGTAGTGTTTGCCAACCTAATCCCAAAATAACATACCCATGTTCCCAACCGTGATTTCAGGAAATAGAAAGTCATAATGAAGATGAAGACATCCAGAGAAGAAAACATTATTGGTGGCCCCCAAACAGCGAAAGTAGTTTAGTGGCAAGTGAAGTTTTATTCCACAGTTAACCAAGCATGGTTATTACCTGAACAAGGTAAGAGTAAAAAGTAACTGTTATATTTGCAAAGTCCAACTTATATTTTCATTAATCATTTTCCTCCACATATAGGCTGCATAATATCTTCATTGCCAATTGATCAATTATTATTTCCTGTGGATATGAATGATTTCTGATGAGACTGTAAGCCTCGAGGATAATGCAGATAAAAATAAAATCATACAAAATAGTATTATGTACTACATAGACACTAGCTAACAATCATAGGAAAATCATTTTTAGCTATTTGGTAAGATTTTAATTCATCCAAGACTAGAATTTCAGGAAATTAAATTTTCAAAAACAATGAACAGAAATAGCAAGTTCAGACTAGAAACATTACCTTCCAAAAATAAGGGCAGTCAAGGCAGTGGTGCCAGAGGAACTATCAAGAGAAGCTGCATCAGCAAAAGCATGGTCAGCTCTCAGAAAAGCACTCTTAATGGCCTTGTTCACACAACTTGGGAAATGAGAGTCCTCTAATATAAATTGAAGAATGTTCTCTCTCACAAATAAAGCTGCATCTATACCCCCATGACCATCAAACACCTGCAGCAGGACAATAATGATCAGATCACATAACTAATGGCATGCTATGGCAATTGTGCAGTCACCACTGGTCTATTGCTTATTTACCTATCTTTATTTAAAGTATCAGCAATCTAGAATTAAAACTCTAAATCTATGATTCCAGCAATTAAATACAGACCCCATAGAAAGCTCCAGGAGAAGGGAAGTGTGCAGTTGAACCTAGATGTTCGAAAAGATTATCAATGCATATGTGCTCATCCTCCATAAAAGGTTTGTCTCCAATCTCTGAACAGCTTCCAGAACGAAAAACAGGTACAAACATGGCATTACCATCTGATGGTGACTCTGTGCTAACAACCCCACTATCCAATTCCTAAGCAAATGGGTCACAAATCAAAATGCAATACATTACATGTAATACAAATTCAGTATGAAAAGAAGATGAACACTGCAATATAGATTTTCTCACCACTTCAGCAGTAGAAGTCAACTGAGTTGAGTTCATGCTGTGTCTTGTTGGTGGGAGGTGCCGAGGAGGTTTCCCCATGATCACTACTTTTGTGCTCTCTGCAGTTTCAGATTTATCATTTCTCATTGAGGTCACATTCCCCTTTCTGCAACCATCTTCTAAAATGGAAAGATGAGGTTGGTATTCAGTCCCTGCAGCCATTTTTTTTTAATTTTAAAACTTGCATCCATTCAATCTGAATCAAAAGCAAGCCAATCAAGTTGAGGTTTATATTGGTAAGTAACCAATTGCTAGTAGCAGGAAAGAAAGAGAAAGAAAAAGGGTTCAAAGTAGCTTTAATTTCTTTCCTTTATATGGAAAAAGCTAGGTAGAAAAATCCAAGAAACTTTTGAACTCATCTCTACCATAATTGCTAGTATTACAACCATGTGCAACCCAAGTTGAGCTGAAGTTTTAGGCTTAACAAGCTAAAAAAGCTTAATAAGATATATTCTCCCCCAAAAATTAACATGTAAATAAACATTCATAGGAATAGTCACAAACCCAGATCACAAACATCAGAATATCCACAACCCATATCGAATTTCACAAAATTCACTAATTTCAAAACAATACGAATCCTAGAAAAAAAGAAGAAACTGACGAATCAAACACTAGGCAACTACAGATATCATAAGATTCATATATGCAGCAGATAGAAGAAGAAGAATAAGATAATCATAAAATCATTATACTTGCCGTACAATTATGGTGAACAATTCTTTAAAATGATGCTTGATTCCTGGAAAGATAGAAAGAAAGAATGAAAAAAAGGAAGAGTGAGTGACAAAACCACAAAGGCACAAAAATAAAGCTTTCAACTTTGAGATAATGGGGACTAGGGACTAGGACTTTCTGGAGTCTAGGACACTGTTATTGGTGTTGGAAATTAAAGAAAGTGTAGGACATAGTTGTGTACTTCTGCTATTTGTGAAAACGTGGCTATGTGGGAATGGGGAGGTTGAGTTTACGTAGTTAGATAAGATTTGGAAGAGTGTGTTTTTTTTTCAACAATTGCGGCTGAGATATCCTGGCCGTTGGATTGTTTGTACGTGGGGGAAATAAACGGTCAGATGTGGGAGACAGTTTTCAATTTCATAGGTCGAGTATAAGGTAGTTGACAGTAGTTGACAAATTGGAATTTGGATGTGTGGGGTGGGGGCACGCGTGCAGCTGCTATTTGCTTTGAATCTTATCACAGAAACGTCGTTTCTAACACCGTTTAAGATTTTTTGTTTTTAATGGAAATTTAAATACAACATAAGTCTCAATAGTTGACAGTCCCATACATATCTATCAAGATATCTTTTTTCATGAGGATCTTTATCAATAATTGACTTACGAGAAAGTTAGGAGAAAGTTGGGAGGAGGAGGATCTAATCTAATACAACATAAAAGGTTCCCTACAGCTGAGCTACAGCCACTTCATGTCTTTACTTTCCTTTAAAAAAGTAAAATTCATGTCTTTTACTAAAAGATCTAAGTAGTAATTTCCTTCTTTATCTAACGTTGGAGATGAGTCACCCCAGGTCCCCAACACAAGTGGAAATGACTCTAGATTCAACTTTTTACAAAGTAGCAACAATGTCTTTACCAAAACCCATTAGTATTTTAATGCTTGCTCTATTTTTACAGACAAAAGTAACATGAACCTTACCGTGGGGCATTATGATTTATGACCTTTGGCCTATAACTTAGGGGAGTTTGGCCTTTAAGACCAACAACCTGAACCATGATGATAATTGGTAAGGGTTAGCTACTTAGCTTTAATGTACTAGAATCGATATGATATGATCATGTGTTCACATTGTGTCGGCTCCAGTACATTAAAGCACTAGAGCTAATCCGTGTCCAACCATAATGGGCTCATAGAAAAAAAAAAGTTATACTATTGAAAAGGAAACTCGATTCATAGTATGTCTATCTTATTCCTTATCGAATATAAGTATTAAGGAGTCAGTTTATGGGGCACACCCAAGTTTGTATTCAAATCTCACATTGTAATTGGTTTATGGTGGTCCCATATGTAAGTGTGCTAAAATTCCATCACAACTTGACATTCAAATATATATGTTGTGAATTAGATATTGGTTTGGGTGTGGCGGTAAGTGAACTCGGATATTATGTGTTGATTAAATGCATGCAGGGAGGGCGGAGCTAGAGGGGGGCGAGGGGGGGCACCTGCCCCTCCTGACTCCTAAAATTTTCTAGCATCAGTAGTTCAGTACTCGAAAGTACTTACTAACACGGAGGAAAAAAAGAAAGAAAGAAAAAATGACTTGTACTTGGTTGAAAGTGACTCTCAAGAAAAAGAAAGGGGAAAAAAAAAAAAAAGGTTTACAAACACTAAACCATGCTTTTGTCTTGTCCTACATCTAACTTGCACCTATTTCACTATTCTTTTTTTGAAATTTAATTTTATATCATTATTTACATCATTTTATGATACTTTCCATAGTATTTTATTTTTGAATGATTATAGAGATACTACAAATTTTACTACTTATATTTTACAAATTAGCATGCCACCAATCAAAAATAATAATTTCAAACATTTATTCATTATGTTTTTTAAGTAATACTAATCACATTTTTACTACATCAGTTTGCAAATTTTTTAGTAGCTATGAATTTGTTATTTTTGTTTATTTATTTTAATAATATGAAATATATTCATATTTGCTTATAATTTTTTATTTATTTTGTTATTATTGTTGATTAGTATTTTGTAGATTAATTTCACTTTTAATATCATTTTTTAATTTTGCCCCCTCTAGACTAAAATCCTGGCTCCGCCGTTGGGAGGACCAAATGCTAACAAGTGCCTTTGGTTGCAAAGAGTAGCCAAGTAAAACTCATTGGATCAGTAGAGAAAGGAGTAGCTCGAGAGAGTCTTGGAAAATATGGTCTCATTCTCACATCAAACTCTGCATAATAGTATAATACAACCTTCTCAACTGACCAATGCATTTACTGCCTCCAACCCCATCTATCCATCAAATTTTAATATTACTTTAAATGATTAGCTCCGTAGTTGGAAACCAAAAAGAGAATGTCGTCATTGGTTTGTTCCTGGTGTAGGAAGTTTTTCTCCTGTCTATAGGTCCTATCCATATGATATGGTATCCATTGAGTTTTCATACAATCGAGAATTCAAAGTGACTTTCTCTCCTCTCCATCTTCATCTACTACTGCCAGCAGCTTCTACCAAAGTAAAAACCTACCATTCTCTTCATTGCTAAGGTTGCTTCCAAACCTCCAAGCTTATTTCTTGACAATTTGATAGCCAAGACTCCCAGTCTCCCAGTTTAGGTCCCAAGTTTTTTCCATCTTAGCGTATATTTAGTTATTCTTCTTTAAGATATTCAAGTGCTAATTTTTAAAGGAAAATGCTACAATTGTTTCGAATAATTACAATTACATACCCATTAATTTATATGCTAATTAGTTCTTTGTTAGTTCTCAATGACATTAAATCAATTATGCAATGCTTTGTAATATTTACACTGCATTACTTTACAAGGTCTATGTGAATTTTTTTTTTTTTTTTGTTGATGAACAGGTCATGCACTCATGCTATTTCTTATTTAGAATTGGATTGCACAGATAATGAACATGATAAGTGCATTAAACGCTTCCATGAGAAGTGCTTGTTGTTTGGATATTAACACTTGTTGTTAAGGCGACATGGTGTCACGTTAAACTCCTGCCTTTATGAGCCTTGAAGCTTGCAGTAGTAAATTTCAAGCTTTCACTTTAAAAAGTTTTAAAATAATTCTAAATTTTCAGAACATTGTTAATTTCATGTTTCAACAATGGCTTTAAACAAGAAAAAAAAAAGGGGTGATGGGGTCTTTAAGAAGACTTTTAAAATTTGGAAAAATGACGATGAAGCAACCATCAAGGTCCATAAAATATACTGTACTATAAATATAAGAATTGGTAGTTGGTACAGGCAATAAAACTAGAATTAATAAAGGGTTTGGTGAGAAAACAAAATACAAGTTCTGGTCAAGTATTTCAACGAAGCAAATCAATGTGCAAATGAAACGACCTCACCATGAAGATTGTAGATTTTTAAAGAATTAAAACATACCTATCATGAGGGCCCTACATTTCAGTGTCTTGTATAAAAAGGCATCTTTTTAAGTTATCATGTTTGATGAGTGATGACCGATAGCTACACTTCGTTATAGTCAAATTATGTTAAATAAATAAAGAAAGCTTTGTGGATACCGATATATGGTGTAATTTATCTTGGCGTGGTACTAGTAATTATTAAATTAATATTTTAAGAATCTTATTGTTTTTTTTTTTGTTTTTGCTAAGCTTAAGAATCTTATTGTTAGATACACTGATATATGCTCTTTATATTTTATATATTCAAACTAAATTTATTATTAATAGGATGTAATTTACCTTTTGATTTATTAACTTATATTTTATTTATAATTTTAAAGTTAGGAGAAAAAAAAGACACTTAAATTTTAATATTTTTATAGATAAAATAGTCTTGATATTTCTTATACATATAAAATATAGAGAGATAATGTAGTCTAATCATGGATTTACATATAAGTTAAACAAGGCCTCACTTGAAAAGGTTAATAATACGTTTTGTTCTTATCAGATAATTTGCCATAAGTCATAAGTTAATCGAAAACAGATGGAGAAGAGGCAATTCAAAACGTGTTTCTTACTTTTATGAGCCAATAAATATGCATCAAACAGATGAAAAAAAAATGCACGTTTTCTACAACATCTACCTAACACACACAAACAGAGTATGCTTCTTGATGCGCTTTTCTACGCATGTTTTTTCATTTTTGAAAATGAAACCGAAAAAAGCCAGAGAAAACGATGTGAAAAGGAAAACAATTATGGTAAAGTGTCATACTTTTAGTCCTTCAAATTTGAGCCAAGTTCAATTCTGATTTTTCAAATCTAAAAAATCCAAGCATGTAAAACTGATCATTGGATCAATAGAGAAAGAAGTAGCTGGAGAGAGTCTTGGAAAATATGGTCTCACTCTCACACCAAACTCTATGCATAAAAGTATAATACAACCATCAATTCTCAATTGAGTCACTGACCATTGCATTTACTGCCTCCAACCACATCAATCCATCAAATTTTAATATTACTCTAAATGATTAGCTCCATATTTGGAAACCAAGAAGAGAATGCCCTATCCTGGTGTAGTAAGTTTTTCTCCTCTTTATAGGTCCTATCCAGATGATAAGGTATCCATTGAGTTTTTGTACAATGAATAATTCAAATTTTTTGCCACGTGTCCATCTAAGTTTTTAATTTTTATGACAAGTAAATTATTAGGTGCAAAAATGAAGAGCCTAAAATCAATTAAATTCTAATTCATACACACACACAAATGAGAAACTATTACATATTTTAGAAATGTATGGTTTAAAAAAAAAGTGTAAGCTAATACCATGTATAATTTGAACATCTCAAAAAAAAAGTTTAATTTGAATTATATAATTGTGATTTTTTTTTTTTAAATTGTACATGTGCATATATACGGGGCTACATAGCTAGTCAGTTATAAAGAACTCTATCATGCATTAACTTACATAATAAAGGATTCTAATCTCATTAGAATATATATAACTTTTAATTAGAGATTTAATCTCCTTAAAAACTTCTAATTAAAACAAATCAAGGACTTTTAATCATACAACATTTCCAATCTAATTAGAATGTTTCTTAAGAGACAAGTCCTAAATGACAAGTCCTAAATGATTGGCACAGAAAAGTTTCTCAGTCACTAAGACTATAGAAGTTTAGTCTCTCAGTCACTATGACTGTAGAAGTTTAGTCCCTTCCTCGAAGGAGAGTTTGTCAGGTTTTTTTTTTTTTTTTTTTTTTTTTTTTTTTTTCTGTTTTCTTTAGGACTATCAGGTATACTCTTAAAGCTAGTGGTACTTTTGTTGTGGGGTTAGGAAATAGTTTTTTCCTTTATTCTCCTTCACGTTACTGCTTGGAAAACTTGATAGTATAGCCATGGAGCAATTGACCATGAGTTGGAACAACATGTCTCTGTCGGGCAAAGAACAAATTGACTTCATCCTTCTTGAGGATCATAGGAAAGGAGAGTTCATTATTGCAGCGAAATTCTTAACCTCATGCTTTCTTCAGATGGAGGCAGTAGCAAACATGTGGATTTAGAGCAAAGGTGCTTTGACAACGGACCAGCAAGAGTTTGATTCTTTTTTACAAGCCCCACGGTATAAATCTTTCGGCAAGGATGTGGTTTATGTTCCGGGTTATTATGAGGAACGTTGCGGCAAGGCCAGGGAGAAAAAAGCCGAGTTGGCTGCGCATGCAGCGGCAAGAGTGGCCTCAGCCGTAAGAATGCCGTCTACGGCAAAACAGGATAGGGATACCGAAGGATCGGGGGAGAGCATTAATTCCATCTCAATGGAGTTGAATGTTGAAGTTAATGTGCAAGAGAAGTGTGTTACAGATGGCTTACAAGTGGACGTCAGTTTGATTGCAAGTTTAAAGGAGAAATTATTGCACCATAATTACTCGGTATTTCCCTCAGAATCTGCCTTGGTTCAGAAATTAAACAATGATAGTTCAGAAACAGCAATAACGAATAAGAGAAGAGAGGCTCCTAGAATCACGGAAGTTAATGCTGGAGATTTTCGCTTCAATACAATTTGCATTAACTCTCAAAATATTCAACGTACTCCCTCATCAAGTGAAAAAACTCTAGCCGACCCTTCCATCAATGGTTATGACTTTAACCACTCCCTTCCATCAACGGTTGAGATCACAGGCACAACAAACAATCTTAGAACCTGAAAATCTAATCAGCCCAGCCAACCTCCACCTCGACTTATCTGGAAACCTCCTCCTTGGTCGAAAATCAAAGTAAATTTTGACTGGGAAATGTTTAGAGAAGACATCCTTGCAGATGTTGGAGTTATTGTCAGAAATGGGGAAGGCAGTGTAATGGCCTCCATGACAGAGAGCTTCCAACTGCCCTTCTTAATCACTGCAGTTAAAGTGATAGCAGCAAAGAAAGCACCACAGTTTGCTTTTGATCTCTGTCATTCATCTATTGTCCTTGAAGGTGACTCAAAGATCACTATTGATGGTCTAAGGCGTGAAGAATTAGCCTTGGCAGAGTATGGACACTTACTAGAGGAAGCAAAGGACAAAGCAAAGCAATTCCCAGAAGTTGAGTTTAATCACATGCTAAGATTGGCTTCTTGCTCACAAAAAATCCCTCTAGCATACAAGGCTAAAGAGATTGAGGTGCTGGCGGCCCTCAAGGCACTGTCTTTTGCGTTTGAGTTGGGATTTCGAAGTGCTACCCTTGAAGGTGATTCTCTTAGACTGAGTCAAGCTTTGAAGTCAGAGGAGCGTAGCTTATCACCAACGGGTTTACTGATTGAAGATATGAAAGTGTTTGCCAACAATTTTGTAAGATTGTTGTATTCTCACATTAAGAGAAACGACAATAGGGTTGCTCATAGTCTGGTTAAAAATGCATTATGCATACTAGATTTTCAAGTATATATGGAAGATGTTCCATCACATTTTGTTTTGATTTTACAATTGGATGTAGTTGAATTACATTAATAAAATCCATCAGGTTCCTTCTCAAAAAAAAAAAAAAAAAAAGACTAAGAGTTCTATTTAACTAAAATCTTTGATCTTATTAAGCCTCTTAGTTAGATCTTGATTAATAAATGTCCACAACTTTTAAGGACTTTAAAAGTTAATCACTTTAGAATTCCTTTTTCTATGTGGAAAAAAAAAAAGGATTTTAATAATAAAAAATAATTATTTTCCATAAAAAAAAACACTTTTTGATTTTAAAAATAAAGATTTATAGATCAAGCATTAAGGGTTTCGAGATATAGATCAAGAACCCTAATAATGCTAGAAATCCTTGAAAACAAAATCCTAATCTCATTAGGAATAAATTTCATTAAAGTATGTCAACTAGTAAATAAAATACTTTAATTCTAGCATTAGTATAAACTGTTTGATTATAAAAATATATCACTAGACTAGCAACTATACATGTTCATCATTCAATACAAAAAAAAATTCAATCATTCATGTGCATCCAATGAAAATCATAAACTAACATTTTCCTTAAGCTAATTTTAATCCAATTAGGCCCTAAACCAACCTTAGGCTTTAGAGAAAAAACATTTTGTTTTGACATACGTACGGCTCGGGCCCAACCCATGCACACAACATACAACATGTGCATTGATATAAAATAATTGTTTGTTAAAGAGAAATTGGCTACACATTAATATTTAGTCCATTGCACACATTTTGAAGGACTCACTAACTAAAGGCTTTAATTAGTTCTAAAATTTTCAAGAGCTTGTGACTCATGGGATTAATGGAGTCTTCTATTGTATTAAGTTACTGGGAGTTCTGAATTGCAAACCATGTGACTAGTATATATGTGACTATTTAAGTCTCATGATATACTGGGTTAGTGGGAGCCTTTTTTTGTTATGGCATTTGGTTGCGACCATATTGATTAATATCATTCTCGAGAATATAATGCATTATGTTTGCCATGTGTTGTTGTGGTGTGCACAAGCATGCATATTTATGGCAATGCTCGAACAATACGTTGTGTTATTTTGGGTTAAGCACTACATTGCTTGAGAGGCATTTTGACCTAGCCTCATTTAGTTTGTGTCTTGGGCAGACACTTAAAGATTTTGAGATAATCTAAGTATTATAGTGTGAGACATTCAGGTTCTGTCTCGAAGGACTTCTTATGGAACTAAGTGAATTGATGACATTTTTATGTTAATTATGTGCCACACTTGCATTCTAATAACTTTGTCGGGTGTTGGTAAGCACTTGATTATGTTTTATGCATTCTGTCGATGTATTGTTGATATGAGTAGGTACTTGCAAACATATTATGGACTAGGTTGAATTTGGAGACACTCATGTTCAATATTTTTGATTGGATGACTTATGCCGTCCAAGTGGAAGATTGTTGAATTCATGGTTTTGAAACCTGGATCATTCATCAAACTGTTAAAGGAAGAGGTTTAATGTTTTTGAAGTTAGATTGAGGTTTAACCATGATAACGTCATAATTAATTTAATAATTATTTAAAATATAAATAAATATATTAAATTAGTATAAATGAAAATTTGACTAAAATAAATCAAATAAATATAAAGACCATCTTTCAAATGTATTTTTGATATCACAACTTTCATTATAGTGTTTCAAAAATTAACGCTATATTATCAATTGTTAAACAAAATAACAATAATAAAAATAAAAAAAGGAAATTATTTATTTATAATATACTATCAAAGCAAGGTTTACATTATAAATTAAATAAATACTTACAATATTGTACACTTTCATGTAAATATGTATAATATTATACACTTTTTATAAATATATACAATCTGTTTTGCGCATTTTTTAACCTACAATTACATTTACATTGACAGTACAAAGGCAGTAAATAAATTTGTGAGAATTGGTGGGATTTTACCGTCCGTTTGCTGTATTAGAAAGGATTGAACCACGTGTAAATAAGTGAAACAATCAAATCAAATAAGTTTTGAAAAAAAATTACAAACCAAATGAAAGGTGGAGAGGTAGCCACGTGCCCAACTCTTCACATGGTGAAAGAGTAGTGCCTGCCAGGCTGCCAGCCGTGATAGACAAACTCATTGAAAAAAAAAAAAAAAAAAAAAGCTCAATATCTGAGCTAGATTTAATAATTATGCATTCAATACATAGCCATACCCTCCCATAAATAATATCCATAAACCCATCACATGTTTAATTGTTTATTGCATTCTCAAGTCTGATTTTTTTATTTTATAGCTGCGATATTCTATTAAACTAGAACTGGAAAAGCAAGAGAGGAGCAATCAACCTTACAAGCTGACTGTAAAGCAGACGAAAAATTGCTATTATTACAACAAAAAGGAGAGGAAGAATCTAAAGCTAGCTTGGCGGCAGCATGAGCTGCGCCATTACAACTTCTATTGATCCAACAAAAAGAGCAAGCAGCAAACGACACAGCTAAACTACGAATATTTTCAATCAACGCTGATATCGACCAATCTACGGACGAGAACTTGCCCACAATAGAATCAAAGAAAATTTTTGAGTCACCCTCTAAAATCACTTGACTCCATCTTTCGGAAATAGCTAACTGGGCAACTGCTTCAAGAGCTGGTTTTTTGCTCGAGAACTTTGACAACTGCTTCAAGAGCAGCATTGGGATCTTCAGTCCTTGAAAATTTCTCAGCAATTTCAGCTGGGGTAGCTTCTGCATTCGCAGACAATCCTTCAATCTGTTCATAGAGTCTGTGGTCTCTTTGACATCAAGATAAGTAGAAGCCAACATCTTGAACGCAGCCATGGTGCAATATGACATGGGCACGTGCACATCTATGCGGCCTGGGCGAAACAAAGCAGGATCAAGCAGCTCAAGTAGGTCCTTACGATTGGTGGTGAACACAATAATTCGCTCATCTCCACAGCTCGACCATAATCCATCCATGACATTCAATAAACCTGAGAGTGTGAACATAACATGATGGTAAATATTATTAAGAGGAAATCATAAGATAATGTCATTTGCAACTGTTAGTGTGATAGTACTGGTGAAGCAAATAACATACTAAACTTCATCTGTAACTAGGTTTTAAGAGAATAAAGAATGCATACCTTATAGTGAGAATTCTTTTTTGCTTCCCCTCTTTTTTCCAACTGTGCACAATCTATATCCTCAATTACTATCATTGAACGATTAGATGTTGAAAGCAATATTTTTCTCAACATTGAATCTGACTTTATATTTGAAACGTCGAAAAAATAGATATCAAACTTGAGGTGATTAGCCATGGCAGCAATCAAGGTTGATTTACCGGTACCTGGAGGGCCGTAAATCAAATACCCTCGCTTCCATGCTCTGCCAACTTTCTTGTACCACTCCTTTCTTTTAACAAACCAGTCAAGATCATCTTTGAGACTCCTCTTCAGCCTTTGGCTCATTGCCAACTTATCAAATGTAGCTGGATGTTCAAGAATAGTAGAACCCTATTCTCGACCACTTGGAAGTTAGAACAGACATCCCAAGGTCACAATCAAGGCTATAAAGCTTTATCACCTTTTCTTTTCTTTGTATTTCCTCAGCACGATCTAATACATAAGGTAAATAAGACTCTACCACATCCTTTTCGAATCTCTTATCAAAGGAAAGCTCAAAAAATTTCTTAACAGGAAGAGGTTGGAGTTGGGGTTGGTTCCCAATTCTTTCTTCTCGTAAGTTCCACTTGAGCCTAATGTCTCTGAAATTATCAATAACCTCTTGCTCCCTCGCAATATCACAAATTGGTTTATTTTGTTTAATATATTGTTTTTCTACATCTGAAACGTTTTGGTTTTGGTGAATCATTAATATTCTTTCTAAGGTAGGTTGTGGCAGCTTCATAGATTTGATCGTGAGTGAAATCACCATACTCTTCAATATTGATGATAGTGAGTTGAGAAAAGAAATAATCTTGATAGATTGAGGAGAGATAATTGACGACTGCAAAAGGTATGAGATCTTTTACCGTGGGACTTAGTACAACCACAACAGCAGCTGTGAGCCATGGTGCCAATGATTTAAGCACCTCCATGAGAGTAAACATGGTTTGAGGGTATGGTTCTATACCTCTTCCAAATCCTGAAAAAATGAGAACAATGTGGTCAAATGACAACTTTTTTATGAACAGTATTTTGAACAAAGTTTTTCTTCCTGATAAAATTTTCAAACTTCTTTTATATATATATATATATATATATATATTCAACGGTTAAATTTTAAAAATCTAACTGTTAAATTTTATGTTTTTTATATTCTTAACATATATATCCAATTTCATTTAAATCAAATGTTAATTTTAAATTACAAAAATTTAAAATTTTAATATTTGTTTAATGACATAACAATTTATATTTGATCTATTTAAAATTTTGTAAGTATAAAGAATATAATAAAATTATGCGATTCAACGGTTAGATTTTCAAAATTCACAATCAATATAAAGATATACAAAGAGTTTGAAGGATTTATTTCTAAATTAGTTTGAAAAGAAATTTTGTTCAAGTAATATAAAAAGTTTGAATGATTCATTTTTTAATTTCTAAATTAATTTGAAAAAAACTTTGTTCAAGTATTTCTTGGTTTTGCTTATACAAACAGTTAAAATTATTGAAGTTTTGAGTCACTTCACAAAAAGGACATCAGCCGTAAATTTTTTGGAATAAATCTCCACCTATGTGCTAATAAAATTTAAATATAACCCTAGCAGAAAAAGAATTAAATTTAAAGAATATGCAACAACCAAGAAAATCAATCACACAAGACTTAATCTACTGCAATAAAATAGAAAATGCAAGTCCAAGTTTATGTCCAAAACGTAAGTTCACAACAAATTTGAAAAATACAGATGCACTTAAACCAATGTATAGTACTAAAAAATACAGTAAAATTTATAATGAAATAAAAAATTAAATAGTAAAAAAATTGTTAAATAATAAAATAATTATTATTTATCCCAAACATAACGTAATACCTCTATAGAAACTCAGTGAAACCAAGAACGCAACAAGCTCTCCACTCTGAAAAAGGCACTGTTTATTTTTTATTTTTTTTTCCTTCCTCCTCTTCGTACACCTTGCACTCTCCACATGTTTCGCTCTATTAGTCCCTTTTTTATACGAGAAGGTATTATATGTTTCTGGTGCATATTACCTCTCTCTCGCAAGAGGGTGAACCCCACAAGAGAGGGGTAACATGCACGAAAACATGTAAATAAGGTTCAAAACTTTATTAAATCCCTTTTCATAGACCCAAAAAACTAAAAAAATAAATAAAAAATAAAAGCAGCGTCACTATTCCTGAACGTGTAGATAAAAAAAAAAAAAGCTCTACTGTCTATCCCCTCTTATGCGACTGCAGGTGCTTGCTGGGAAGGTTGGGTCAAGTGATGCATGCGTTTGGGGAAGGTAATCTTTGTGCAGATGCGCTGGCAAGAGGGAGTAGCATGGGCAGCTATTTTGTTGTATTTAATTCTCCACCAAGCCTTAATATTTTGTCTTTAGTTAATATGGACTCATTAGAACTGGACTCACATTCAGTGTGAGTTAAAGAAAAAAAAAGTTTTACTGTCTTTTTTTTTTTTTTTTTTTTTTTGAGAATTGAGGTAATTGTCTAATTTTTTTTTTTTTTTTTAAGAATCGAGGTAAATGTCTAATTGATGAGAAATTTCATGTTGATAAGATTCAAAGCTCTATTAATTAAAGACTCATGCTAAACACATAAAAATGTACAATTTTATGTTATAATTTACCATGTTGCAAATTGTGAGTAGTAAAAATGTGTTCCTAGACTCCCTACATGGCCCACAATCACACATAATAGTTGTGGCATAAAATTATGCATTTTTATATGCCTATAGTATTACACTTAATTAAATTCCTTTTTATAGACCTAGCTACGTCACTATTCCTAAGCGTGCCTCACAAGTCACAAGGCTAAGAGGATTCACAATGGAAAATGTCATCCTATCCTGTTTTACTATCTTAAAAAGCTACTTTATCAATTATATCATACCATTTTACAATACACCCAACCTCTTAACTTTTATTTTCCTATTCTTCTCATTAAAAATAATATATATTACCCATTAAAATAATATAATATATTCCTATACAACTCTCTCTTTCTTCTCCCACATCTCTCTTCCACTTGATCAATTAAAATATATTATAATTTTTACTTAACTGCTATAGTGTCATCCTTAGAATGGCACTATAGTACAATTGCAAAAAAATTTGTAATTGTAAGATTTTACAAGATCGGTTGCTAGGCTCTTTTTGTGCCTTTATGCTAAATTTTTCCTCTATATACCGTTTATAGTTGTTAATGGGAATGATCTAAGGTAATTGATGAGAAACTTCGTGTAAATCATAAGATTCAAATGTGTGACTGAAACTTGAAAGCAAAATAGAGGCAAAAAATTAAAAATATCTAAACTGAACAACGCGGTTTCATAATTCATTCCATTAGGATTATTTTAAAATTTAAAACTTCACTTTCTTCTAGTTTTCTTTTTCTTTTTTAATATAAATATACTTTGGTATACTTTGGGGCCAATTTTTTTTTTTTTAAAAAGTTAAAGAAATTGTTTTAAAATCTCCTCTATATTGGACCTTGTATATGCCACAAGAGTCGCACAATATTCATATGAAAAAGAATTTATCACGCCATGATAGATATACTCATATAGGTTAATGGAATCAGCAATAGTTATTGAATAAAATTCAACAACTATGCCCAATTGCCAACTAAATCCAAGCGGTGCAAAACGAAATGCTCACGCTTGACTGATATTCTAGCTAGTTTCATTTAAAACTGATGATAGGAATCTCTAAACATATTCACATCACTACAAGAAAAGAGTCTACTAGCGAGGATAAAATATTCTCGCAAAAATTCAAATGTTGTTGCAAAAAGTTATTAGCGAGGGCATATAGCCCTCGAAAGCCGTCTTATTTGCTCTTGTTGTTAAAAGAGATTTTGCGACTATACCTTCGCAAATAGATTATTTACGAGGGTAATCCACCATCGTTATTGAACAAATTTGCCCTCACAAATATATTACCAAACGATGAGAAAAGTCGACGACTTATTTTTAGTGAGAGAAAGTAGTTGTCGTTAACAACTATTTGTGAGGACCTTCATACCTTCATAATTAATTATTTACAAATTCCAAATTGATGACATACTTTTTAGAGACAAATAGTGTCGTCGCTAAAATTTATTTGTGAGGGCTTTAGAGTCCTTGCAATTAGTTAGAAATAATAGTGACGACGTTAAGCTGTCACTTAAAACATTTTTGCAACTTGCAAGGGGTTAAGTGGCGTCGCTATTCTATAAATTGCGAGGAACTTTGTCATTATTATAAAGTTATTTATGACCAAATTTTTATGTCAATGATAATATTTTATATAATATTTTAAATATTTTATTAAATATTTTCAATTTATTTAATATCATTTTTATTTAACTATCCTGTTACAATAGTACAATGATTACTAAAAATTAATCCATCAAAATATAAAAATTCTTATATGTTCAAACTTTAAAATATAGGATATACAAAGAAATCCTGAAATTAAACCATGACATAAAAATATTGTTTTAAACTTAAACAACTAGAATTATGACAAAATCTATATTAGTTTTCCTCTAAGTCACCCTCCAAGTTGCTTTCAACCTCCATGTTATTGTTTGAGTTGTCCTCTTCATCTCTGCTAGCACCATCCTTTAAAAAAAAAAAACATGAGTTAAAATGAAACAATTAAAATGAATTTGTATTTGTATCAATGCTTCAATAAATAAATATATCAAATATAATCATATAATATATCATAAACAACAGTAATAACTTTTTTTTTTTTTAATTTAACAATAATAATAACTTGATTTGATTACTTAAACCACTATCAAAATTAAATATAAATTAAAATAATATAACAATTGTGAAAAATGTAAACCACAAATAATCATTAGAGAGAGTGCAAGAGAGATAGAGATAATTTATGACATGTATTTCATTAATACTCACTCCCTATTCTCCATCCATCCATTTATCCACCATTTTTTTCCAAAAGAGTGTAGGAATGAAGGAATAATCATTCTTGTAACGATGTTCTTTCTTTGTGTACTTCTTAAAAGTAGGATTTTTAATGTGAAACATCCAATTAGAATAGCAGTGTTTCACATATTCCACAAATGCCTTCTTCACTTCCTTGTTTGGTTGCTTATGCTTAAAATATTGAGCTATAAAGCAAGCATATAGAGTTTCAAGCGCAAATCTTGGGTATTCAGTAAAAGTTGTCCAACCTCCATTCAACTATTGGTGAAAAAGAATTGTAATCTCTCGAGTCGCTTTTGGTGTGATGATTCTTCCTTTACTTTTACCTTCTCTTGCCATGTCTACCTTTTTTTTGATAAGCCCTGGCCACGTTTACCTACTATTATTTAGTATTAATATGATGAAAGTATAATATAAAAAGACATGTCAATTAAGGTAAAACATAACTTCTAATGCTAGAAATTTTTACTACCACAATGAGTGAACTTATGAGATGCACAAATGAACAAGTACCAAAGAAATACATTGGAGCTGTTTGCTAGGTTGCGACAGATAAGTAAGCTAAATCTTAAATTTATTAATGGCAAAGTAGACATATTTAGTATAGGGCATGATCCTAGATGCTTTAGATAGTCTCCAATGTGCCACTAAAACCTCCTATTGTCCTCATTAGTGCCACATGACCACTTCCTCTTATGCAAGTTATGTTTTCCCATAAGGAATATAGTTCTTAGTTCAACATCCAATAATAATCAAAACAACACTTTTTTACAACTTCTAGGATCACTGTGACCAAATAAACATCTACAATGTTTGTTGCCCCTGAATCATTTCTCACCACCCTTTTTCCTCTGCAAATTTTGTAACAACAAAACAATAAAGGCCAATTGTCTTCTTCTTTTTTTTTCTTTTTTTTTCTTTTTTTCTAAATTTGTTCTCTATTTAGAGAGTATAAAATGCTCTAACTAGTAATTAATTGCTAAATTATTAAAGTTATGGCTTCTAGCTGTTGTGGAATATGAAACCAAGCTAGGATCAATGGGATTCGAATTGAAAAATAGTACATACAAAACACTAGATATATGTGGTTCTCCCAAAAAAAGGATATGCCAACGAAATTTTTGTATTCTATTACTTGGTAGTCTAGAGTCTAGACCTATGTGTAAAATTATAATAATAAGTCTAAAATGTCTTTTGTATTCTTATATATTAGAAATACCCTAATAATTGTACAGACACCACCCTAACCTACATATGTGTTATCCTTTAATTTAGATAAAACGGAGAAAGAATGCCTTCATTACACAAGTGGAAAGAACTACATATAAATTATGCTACTTCGCAAGAAAAACAACATAATAAAGAACAATATTGTTTTTCATGAGAAATTTTTTCAAATGTATTTGGTTACATAAGTTCTCCATTATTTTGATTCCCTGTATACATTGGTACCGTTACTAAAAAATAGCAGAATCAATATATTTCCTATGTGCAGTGTTATATAAATTCCAGAACCAATATATCTAAAGTCAGGTGATAAGCATATCAATTCTCATTAATATGAGTCTTAAAGAAACAAAAATAAAAAATTAATAATAATATTCTTTTTCAAATTACCAAAGCATGGCAAACATGTCCATCATGAGTTGATGGACATGTAACCATGGCCATGGCTCCTTTAATGCGTCCAAGCTATTTCACCCTCATTACTTGAGACATTATAAAATTAGTTTTTAAAAACCATAAAACCCACTATCACCCTCATCCAAATGAAAAGTGATCTCAGAAAGGAATTATAACTAGACTTATCCAT
Organism: Castanopsis chinensis; assembly: GCA_032878915.1. Taxonomy (NCBI): domain Eukaryota; kingdom Viridiplantae; phylum Streptophyta; class Magnoliopsida; order Fagales; family Fagaceae; genus Castanopsis; species Castanopsis chinensis. The sequence continues at coordinate 1,046,545 of JAVQMG010000061.1, forward strand.
ACCCATGGATAAATGCAGCAACAATTATCTTTTAAAAAAATGATAAAACCCATCACTTTCTTAGGCTCTATAGAAGGAGAAGGTATTACATACATCACATGCATGTTACCTCTCTGTCTCACAACGGGATGGACCCCACAAGTTTGCAGGAAACAAAAGGCAATCATTTGATTTGACATAAGCCTATTCCCAAATTCCAAATTTAGCCATGATGACTAACACCATTTCAGATAAACAAAACCAATACAAATTTTAAAACATATATTCCCAAACCAAGAGAAAATTAATTTGCTTAGGTTGATCGAATCTCAAATTTCAAGCCTAATAAATAAATACCTTTTTATAAAACAAATGTAAGATCAAAATTCTAAGATAAATCCATAAAAACAAAATAGCTGATCTATCTGATTAACATAATCCTATATCAAGTCTTGCAAGCTTAAACCCACCCCAAACACACGCACAGCACACATATATAATCAATAATCCCAATAAAGTTTCACTTACAAATCGACTAGAACCAAAAAAAACGGTAACCAATAAAGAAACCTATTAAATTTCTAATCAAATAAAGTCAAGATCACCCCACAACTGAAAATCCACCTCAATTCCAATTCAAAGAATTCTAAAACATGAAAAAGACGGCAACTTTCTTAATAACAAGAAAAAAAAAAAAAAAAAAGAGTTAAAAGAGGACCCTATTGAAAGCAAGAAAAGTTGAAAGACTAAAGATACTCCTAGCTAGGATATCGGTCATAAATAGCGGGACTAAAACAGCTAGCCACTCTCTTCCGGAATGACGAGGTGAAGAGGAACAGGGAGAGCAGCAGCCAAGTGCTTGTAGATGAAAGTTTGTTGTTGAAGCTCATGCAGCTGAGTTGGTGTCAATGACACAGGCTTTTCGTGTCTTTGTGTATCTTCACAAGAGCAGCTACGACTACTGACAATAGCAATAGTCACAGGGTTTTGATAGAGGGAGAGAGAGGCTTGAGATTAGGGTTTTTTTTTTTGTGAAAGCTGGCGCCCAAAATATTGAAGGCCCGCCTTTATTTTATTTTTACCAATGAAACATAATTTTTTTGCCAAAGGTGACGAAAACATATTTCATCACTAATGAAACCTAAAACTTATATATTGGATAGGAGTGGCAAAATAAATCCATTTGTCAACTTAAACCCACCCACTTAAATAATACCTAAACCAACTCAATTATTAATTGAGTTAAATTAGTGTTATTAAACTCGGCCTAGCCCGACTGGTTGGACCGGTGACCCAGTGACTCAGCGCATTGACCAAGTCGGATGATCAATTGAATTGGAAAAGTATATGACTCGATCAAAACGGGTGCAACATGGTGGGTTTTTAGTCACCTGTGTGACATAGTTGGGTTTTATTAACCTTTAGGGTTTGTGAATTATGTAAAATTACATTAATAGATCTATTTTAATGACTCTTTTTTTTATTTAAATGTTTGATAATCTGGTAATTTAAACAAGAAAAAAACCTAAAAGAATCTAAAAAAGCATTGTTCCTAGCATTTTGCTGTACGGATTCACACTTTGTACTTTGTAGTTTGTACGTGTATCATCACTATTCAGTTTTCATAATTCTCAAAACCTATTGCTATGGGCTGCTACTCAAATGTACTTGGCCAACAATTAGCACGTAAGTATGACCATATAATTCTATGCCACCAACTATCTTCTTTTGTTTAGGTTTTTTTTTTATTCTTTATTTCTTGATTTCTTTTTAGTTTAAGCATCTTTGGTTTTTTTTTTTTTTTTTTTTGCCGTGTACAGTGTGAGTGTGTGACACTGTTTGTTCTTTGAGTTTTGACTATTTTGTTACTTTGAATTTGTTTGTTGCTTTAGGGTTTAGCTGACCTTAACTTTACTAACAAATATATATTAATTTGTCTATTCCTTCTAATGCTATTACTTATGAAATATTAATTTTAAATTATAATGGCTGAGTCTAATTTAGGCATATGTTTTTTCTTTAATTTACATATTTAGACATATGCAGAATACGATAATGAGAAAGGAAAATACCTCATAAACTGACAGTAAATAACATGTAAATAAGCATTCGTAGGTGTTAAATTACCGATTGTCACAAAAGCTTAAGCTATTAGGATATGGTAAATTTAATCATTTAACCAATACTTCTAACACTCCCCCTCACGTGTAGGCCGAAACTACCTTTGAATAGGTGAGGCCCAACACGTGGGAATTTAAATGGGAGGTAGAGTGGAGGAGACAAGGATCGAACTCAGGATCTCATGCTCTGATACCATGTTAAATTACCGATTGTCCCAAAAGTTTAAGCTATTAGGATATGGTAAATTTAATCATTTAACCAATACTTCTAACAGTAGGAGTAGTCACAAACCCAGATCACAAACATCAGAATATCCACAACCCATATCGCAAAATTCACTGATTTCAAAACAATACGAATCTTATAAAAAGGAAGAAACTGACAAATCAAACACTAAGCAACTATAGATATCATAAGATTCATATATGCAGCAGATAGAAGATGAAGAATAAGATAATCATAAAATCATTATACTAGCAGTACAATTATGGTGAACAATTCTTTAAAATGATGCTTGATTCCTGGAAAGAAAGAAAGAATGAAAAAAAAGAATGAGTGAGTGACAAAACCACACAAAGGCACAAAAATAAAGCTTTCAACTTTGAGATAATGGGGACTACGGACAAGGAGTTTCTGGAGTTGGAAATTAAAGAAAGTGTAGGACATAGTTGTGTACTTTGTTATTTGTGAACACGTGGCTATGTGGGATTGGGGAGGTTGAGTTTACGTAGTTAGATAAGATTTGGAAGAGTGTGTGTTTTTTTCAACAATTGCGGCTGAGATATCCTGGCCGTTGGATTGTTTGTACGTGGAAGAAATAAACGGTCAGATGTGCGAGACAGTTTTCATAGGTCGAGTATAAGGTACTTGACGGTAGTTGACACATTGGAATTTGGATGTGTGGGGTGGGGGCAGGTGTGCAGCTGCTATTTGCTTTGAATCTTATAACAGAAACGTCGTTTCAAACACCGTTTAAGATTTTTTGTTTTTAATGGAAATTGAAATACAACATTAGTCTCAATAGTTGACAGTCCCATACATATCTATCAAGAAATCTTTTTTCATGAGGATCTTTATCAATAATTGACTTACAAGAAAGTTAGGAGAAAGTTAGGAGGATGAGGATCTAATCTAATACAACATAAAAGGTTCCCTACAGCTGAGCTACAGCTAATTCATGTCTTTGCTTTCCTTTAAAAAAGTAAAATTCATGTCTTTTACTAAAAGATCTAAGTAGTAATTTCTTTCTTTATCTAATGTTGGATATGAGTCACCCCAACACAAGTGGAAATGGCTCTAGATTTAACTTTTTACGAAGTAGCAACAATGTCTTTACCAAGACCCATTAGTATTTTAATGCTTGCTCTATCTTTACAGACAAAAGTAACATGAACCTTACCGTGGGGCATTATGATTTATGACCTTTGGCCTGTAAGTTAGGAGAGTTTGGCCTTTAAGACCAACAATCCGAACCATGATGATAATTGGTAAGCATTAGCTTCAATGTACTGGAATCGATATGATATGACCATGTGTTCACATTGTGTCGACTCCAGTACATTAAAGCACTAGAGCTAATCTGTGTTCAACTATAATGGACTCATAAAAAAAGAAAGTTATACTATTAAAAAGGAGATTCATAGTATACCTATCTCATTCCTTATCGAATATAAGTATTAAGGCGTAAGTTTATGGGGCACACTCAAGTTTGTATTCAAATCTCACCTTGTAATTGGTTTATGGTAGTCCCATATGTAAGTGTGCTAAAATTTCATCACAACTTGACATTCAAATATATATGTTGTGAATTAGATGCAGGTTTGGGTGTGGCCGTAAGCGAAGTCGGGTATTATGTGTCTACTAAATGCATGCAGGGAGGACCAAATGCTAACAAGTGCCTTCGGTTGCAAAGAGTAGCCAAGTAAAACTCATTGGATCAGTAGAGAAAGGAGTAGCTCGAGAGAGTCTTGGAAAATATGGTCTCATTCTCACATCAAACTCTGTGCATAATAGTATAATACAACCTTCTCAACTGACCAATGCATTTACTGCCTCCAACCCCATCTATCCATCAAATTTTAATATTACTTTAAATGATTAGCTCCATAGTTGGAAATCAAGAAGAGAATGTCGTCATTGGTTTGTTCCTGGTGTAGTAAGTTTTTCTCCTCTTTATAGGTCCTATCTATATGACAAGGTATCCATTGAGTTTTCATATATACAATCGAGAATTCAAAGTGACTTTCTCTCCTCTCCATCTTCATCTACTACTGCCATGCAGAAGCTTCAACCAAAGTAAAAACCTACCATTCTCTTCATTGCTGAGGTTGCTTCCAAACCTCCAAGGTTTATTTCTTGACAATTTGATGGCCAAGACTCCCAGTCTCCCAGTTTAGGTCCCAAATTTTTTCCATCTTAGCGTATATTTGGTTATTCTTCTTTAAGATATTCAAATGCTAATTTTTAAAGGAAAATGCTAAAATTGTTTCGAATAATTACAGTTGCATACCCATTAAATTATATGCTAATTAGTTCTTTGTTAGTTCTCAATGACATTAAAAATCAATTATGAAATGCTTTGTAATATTTACACTGCATTAGTTTACAAGGTCTTTGTGATTTCATCATCTTTTTTTTTTTCGTTGATGAATAGGCCATACTATTTCTTATTTAGAAATGGATTGCACAGATAATGAACATGATAAGTACGTTTAACGCTTCCATGGGAAGTGCTTGTTGTTTGGATATTAACACTTGTTGTTAAGGTGACATGGTGTCACGTTAAACTCCTGCCTTTATGAGCCTTGAAGCTTGCAGCAGTAAATTTCAAGCTTTCACTTAAAAAAGTTTTAAAATAATTCTAAATTTTTCAAAAAATTGTTAATTTCAAGTTTCAACAATGGCTTTAAACAACAATAAATAAAAAATGGGGGGGGGGGGGGGGGTGATGGGGTCTTTAAGAAGACTTTTAAAATTTGGGAAAATGACGATGAAGCAACTATCAAGGTCCATAAAATATACTGTTCTATAAATATAAGAATTGGTAGTTGGTACAGGCAATAAAACTAGAATTAATAAAGGGTTAGGTGAGAAAACAAAATACAAGTTCTGGTCAAGTATTTCAACGAAGCAAAGCAATGTGCAAATGAAACGACCTCACCGTGAAGATTGTAAATTTTTAAAGAATTAAAACATACCTATCATGAGGGCCCTACATTTCAGTGTCTTGTATATAAAGGCATCTTTTAAAGTTGTCATGTTTCATGAAAGATGACTGGTAACTACGCATCATTATAGTCAAATTATGTTAAATAAATAAAGAAAGCTTTGTGGAAACCGATATATAGTGCAATTGTTTACCAAAAAAAAAAAAAGATATATAGTGCAATTAATCTGGGCGTGAAACTAGTAATTATTAAATTAATATTCTAAAAATTTTATTGTTAGATACCCTGAGACATGATCTCTATATTTTATATATACAAACTAAATTTGGTATTAATAGGATGCAATTTATTTTTTGATCTGTCAGTTTGTATTTTGTATATAAATTTAAAGTTAGAAAAAAAAATACTTAAATTTTAATATTTTTATAGATGAAATAGTCTTGATATTTTCTATGCATATAAAATATAAAAAGATAATGTAATTTAACTGTGGATTTACATATAAGGTAAACAAGGCCTAACTTGTAAAAGGTTAATAAGTTGTTTTGTTCTCATTTGATAATTCCACATAAGTAATAAGGCAATTCAAAACGAGTTTCTTATTTTTATGAGCCAATAAATATGCATCAAACAGATGAAAGAAAAGTGCATGTTTTCTACAACACCTAACAATTATTCCAATACTAGAGTTCTCATCATGTCCTACATGATAGACTAATATATAGACGAGGTCAATGTCTGGGCTATATTTAATAATTATGCATTCCATACATTGCCATACCCTCCCATAAATATTATCCATAAACCCATCACTCGTTTATTGCATTCTCAAGTCTGGTTTTTTGCTTGAGAATTTTGACAACTGCTTCAAGAGCAGCATCGGGATCTTCAGTCCTTGAAAATTCCTCAGCAATTTCAGCTGGAGTAACCTCTGCATTCGCAAACAATCCTTCAATCTGTCCATAGAGTTTGTGGTCTTCTTCATCGACATTAAGATAAGTAGAAGCCAACATCTTGAACACATCCATGGTGCAATATGACATGGGCACGTGCATATCTATGCGGCCTGGGCGAAACAAAGCAGGATCAAGCCTGTCAAGGTCGTCCTTATGATTGGTGGTGAACACAATAATTCGCTTATCTCCACAGCTCGACCATAATCCATCCATGACATTCAATATACCTGAAAGTGTGAACTGAAAAAATAACATGATAGTAAATATATTAAGAGGAAATCATAAGATAATGTCATTTGCAACTGTTAGTGCGATAGTACTGGTGAAGCAAATAACATACTAAACTTTATTTTTTGATAAGCCGTCGTATATACTAGCTAGTTAACTTCACAGGTCACATATATATTGGAGTATTTGCAGCTAGGTTTTAAGAGAATAAAGAATGCAAACCTCATAGTCAGAAAGCTTTTTTTCTTCCCCTCTTTTTTCCAACTGTGCACAATCTATATCCTCAATTACTATCATTGAACGATTAGATATTGAAAGCAGTATTCTTCTCAACTTTGAATCTGACGTTATATTTGAAACGTCGAAATAATAGATATCAAACTTGAGGTAATTAGCCATGGCAGCAATCAAGGTTGATTTACCGGTACCCGGAGGGCCGTAAATCAAATACCCTCGCTTCCATGCTCTGCCAACTTTCTTGTACCACTCCTTTCTATTAACAAACCTGTCAAGATCATCTTTGAGACTCCTCTTCAGCTCTGGGCACATTGCCAACTTATCAAATGTAGCTGGATGTTCAAGAATAGTAGAACCCCATTCTCTACCAGGTGGAGGAGGCATATAAGGGTCACAATCAAGGTTATACAGCTTCATCACCCTTTCTTCTCTTTGTATTTCCGCAGCACGATGTACTACATAAGGTATATAAGACTCTAGCACATCCTTTTCGAATCTCTTATCAAAGGTAAGCTGAAAAAAATTTTTATCAGGAAGAGGGTGGAGTTGGATTTGGTTCCCAGTTCTTTCTTTTCGTAACTTCCATTTGAGCCTAATGCCTCTGTAGATATCAATAACCTCTTCCTCCCTCGCAATATCAAAAATTGGTTTCTTTTGTTTAAATGTCTTTCCACATCTGAAACGTTTTGGTTTTGGTGAATCACTAATCATCTTTCTTAGGTAGGTTGTGGCAGCTTCATAGATTTGGTCGTTAGTGAGATCATGACCTTTCTCTTCAATGATGACAGTGAGTCGAGGAAAGAAATAATCTGGAAAGAATGAGAAGAGATAATTGCTGACTGCAACAGGTATGAGATCTTCTACCATGGGACTTAGTAGAACCACAACAGCAGCTGTGAACCATGGTGCCAATAATTTAAGCACCTCCATGAGAGTAAACATGGTTTGAGGGTATGGTTGTATACCTCTTCCAAATCCTGAAAAAATGAGAACAATGTGGTCAAATGACAACTTTTTTATGAACAGTAATTTGAACAAAGTTTTTTTCCATGAGAAATTCTTCAAAATTATATATATATATATATATATATATATATTTAACTGTTAAATTTTAAAAATCTCATCATTAAATTTTATGGTCTATATATTCTTAATATGTATATTAAATTTCGTTTAAATCAAATATTAATTTTAGATTATAAAAATTTAAAATTTAAATATTTATTTAATGATATAGCAATTGAAAGAGACAGAACTAAAATTTGAACCTGAGAGAGCTAAAGTTTAAAACGAAAACTTCTTTTATGATCAACAATTTTTTTTTTTTTTTACATGTTTCATTATTTCTATATTTTGTAGTTCTACACACTAACTAAAAAAAAGGAACTTTTCAATAAAAAAAAAATTTAAAACCAAAATAATCACAAACAAATAAGTACAAATTTATATATATT